>MCJB01049842.1:379926-393545 GCA_002018475.1 Nicotiana obtusifolia
TATATATATATATATATGTATGTATGTCTTTTTCCCTTCGACAGTTTTTAAGCTTGTTTCCTTTCGCTCTTTTCTTTATGATTGTAAATATATCGAACGCTTTAGCACGTAATAATTAAGTCTTGTTCGGAGGTTCAAACAGGTCTTACTCTCGATATTATTTTGATTAAGACTTGTGGGGGGCATGGTATGATCAGAAGATTTTCCCAGGTACTTAGAATATTTTAGATCATAATTTGTCGAGGCTAGCCTTTTGAATCGATTTAGAAATTTTGAAGTCCTTGTTTTGGTTACAGGTCTCGGACGTCTCCGAGCCGTTCTAGGGTGGCTGTAGCCTTTCTAGTTTGGGTGTTGCTCAGTGGGCTTGTTACCCCGAGCCGTCCGGTCTTAACCGAGACAAACGTCCCCGAATGGGGATGGCCATAGCCTTAAAAGTTCGGGCACTGCCTAATAAGCTTTATGCACCCTGGCTTCGTTATCCCGGGTCATCCGAACCTGCCTTGGGCAGCAGTCCCGGAGTAGGTGGCCCTTGGGCTTGATGTCTTTAGGGGATCAAATGTAAGAAAGAAAATTTTTCAAGGGACAAAATATTTATCCGCAATATAGAAACTTCCTTTCATTTTTGTGCGTAATATACAAAGTTACACATATGTCCAAGCTTTGTGTCCGGGCTCGGGCGATCTATTTGGGCACGGTTCATTTGACCGTTTGGCCCTTACGGTAAATCCTATCGATCGAGCCTGGACTATTCGAGCACAAAGTTTCTTTCCTTGTCAAAATCATTATCCGAGGGTGATGCCCCCCAGTGTTCGAGGCCGATCATAGAGAAGCCTCGGATACTGTTGATGTGATTCTTGACATTGGCTCACAACCGATCTTCGATTCTAAGTTAGTACGATCCACTGTTGCCTCGTTAAAAACCTTGCCGGAAAATCCATTTGGGACAAAACCAATTTAAGGGAAAAAGAGTGCAACGCATGCTTTCAGGCCTAAAAAATTGTATCGTTCTTTGACGGTCACCTGCAAGTGTTAGTCCAAAATATAATAAATAAAAGAAGTAAACGGGATTGTACCTTAACAGTAATATCATTTCAAGTGAGTTATGTTCCAGTTGTTTGGTAGTCGCTTACCGTTCATTGCTCCGAGTTTGTATGACCCTTTTTCGGTGATCTCGATAATTTGATACGGACCTTCCCATTTCGGCCCTAGCTTCCCTTCGTTCGGGTTCTAGGTGTTTAATGTGACCTTCCTCAACACTAAGTCCCCGACATTGAAGTGTCTAAGGTTGTCTGTTTGATTGTAATACCTCTCGACCCGTTGTTTTTGGGCGGCTAGCCGGACGAGGGCGGCTTCACGCCTTTCATCTAACAATTCCAGGCTCGTATTCATGGTCTCACTGTTTGATTCTTTGGTTGCATGTCAGAACCTGAGACTCGGTTCTCCGACTTTGACTGGTATTAGAGCTTCGGTGCCGTAAACCAACGAGAATAGAGTGGCCCCGGTACTGGACTTTGAGGTCGTACGGTATGCCCTTAAGATTTTGGGCAAGATTTTTTTCCATTTTCCTTTGGCGTCGGTCAATCTCTTTCTGATGTTTTGGAGTATGGTTTTGTTAGTGGAATTCGCTTGCCCGTTCCCACTAGGGTGATACAGTGTTGACATAATTCTTTTGATCTTATGATCTTCGAGAAACTTGTTTTGATGCCGATGAACTGCTTCCCATTGTCACACACGATCTCGGCCGGCATTCCGAACCGACGTATTATGTGGTCCCAGATGAAATTAATGACTTCCTTCTCCCTGAATTTCTCAAACTCCTGGGCTTCCACCCATTTAGAAAAATAGTCAGTCATAAACAATATAAATTGAGCCTTACCGGGTGCCCATGGAAGGGTGCCGACGATGTCCATTCCCAATTTCATGAACGGCCAGGGTGACAAGACCGAATATAGCAGCTCCCAGACTGATGAATCATTGGAGCATGCCTCTGACATCTATCGTATTTTTGTACGAACTCCTTCGCGTCTTTTTCCATGTCGATCCAGTAGTAGTCGGCCCTGATTATTTTTTGAACTAATGATTCGGCGCCCGAATGATTTCCGCAGATGCCTTCATAGACTTTCCTCAGAACATACTCGGTGTCCCATGGTCCTATACATATTGCTAGTGGGCCATCGAACGTTCTCCAGAACAGGGCACCGTCTTCAGATAAGTTGAACCGGGCCGCCTTCGTACGCAGAGTCATCGATTCCTTGGGGTCTAAGGGCAATTTTTCGGTCTTCAGATACTCTATATATTTTTTTCTCCAGTCCCAAGTCAAGCTAGTTGATTTTATCTCAGCGTGACCTTCTTCCACTACCGACCTCATGATTTGTACGATCGCCCCCGAGTTGAATTCATCATCGTCAACCGACGATCCCAAGTTAGCGAGAGCATCGGCCTCGCTGTTTTGATCCCGAGGTACATCTTGTAGAGTCCACATCTTGAACCGATGTAACATTACCTGTAGTTTATCCAGGTATCCTTGCATTTGTTCCTCTCTGACTTCGAATGTTCCATTAACTTGGTTCACCACAAGAAGGGAGTCGCACTTAGCTTCGCTCCACCCTTCTCCCAAGCTTTTAGTCAGTTCGAGACTTGCAATCATGGCCTCTTACTCGGTCTCGTTGTTAGTCAATTTTACAATCTTAATAGATAGTCTAACTACATTACTTATTGGTGGCTTCAATACAATACCAAGTCCGGACCCCTTTGCGTTCAGGGCACCGTTCGTAAAGAGGGTCCAAATTCCCGAAGAAGTCCCTAAGTTCAACAACGACTCTCTTTCCACCTCAAGTATTATGGCCGATGTAAATTCGGCCACAAAGTCTGCCAAAATTTGAGACTTGATGGCGGTCCAGGGCCGATATTCGATATCGTACCTGCTTATCTCAACGGCCCATTTGGCCAATCGTTCCGAGAGCTCGGGTCTATGCATTATGTTTCTCAATGGGTAAGTAGTTACAACACATATGGGGTGACATTGAAAGTATGGTTTCAGCTTTCTAGAGGCGCTTAGCAAAGCGAGCGCCAGTTTTTCTAGGTGAGGGTATCTTGTTTCGGCCTCGCCTAGAGTACTGCTAACATAATAGATTGGAAATTGCGTACTTTCCACTTCCCGGACTAGGAATCCACTTACTGCTATCTCGGATACTGCTAAGTACAGGTATAGTTGTTCGTCTGTCTTTGGAGTATGAAGTAGAGGTGGGCTCCAGAGATGCCGCTTTAGTTCCTCGAAGGCTCGTTGGCATTCCGGGGTCCATGAGAAGTTATTCTTTTTCTTCAACAGTGAGAAGAAATGGTGTCTCTTGTCGAAGGACCTCGAGATGAATCGCCCCAGGGCGGCTATGCGTCTGATTAACCTTTGAACGACCTTGACGTTATCCACAACAGTGATATCTTCGATGGCCTTGATTTTGTCGGGATTAATCTCGATTCCCTGGTTGGATACCATGAACTCGAGGAATTTCCCGAACCCGACTCTGAAAGCACATTTCTCCGGGTTCAGCTTCATATTGTACTTCTTCAATATGTTGAAGGCTTCCTGCAAATATTTCAAATGGTCCTCTGCTCGCATGGACTTAACCAATATATTGTCAATGTAAACCTCCATTGATTATCCTATTTATTCTTCGAAAATCCAATTTACTAGCCGTTGGTATGTGGCACCGGCATTTTTTAGTCCGAATGGCATCACGTTATAGCAGTAGGTGCCATACTTAGTGATGAAGAAAATCTTTTCCTGATCGTCCGGGTCCATCTGAATTTGGTTGTACCCAGAATAATCATCGAGAAAACTGAGAATCTCGTGGCCGGCCGTTGCATCGATCATGCGATCGATGTTGGGCAAAGGGAAAGTGTCCTTAGGGCATGTCTTATTCAAATCTTTATAGTCCACACACATTCTTAATTTGTTTCTTTTTTAGGGACTACTACTACGTTTTCTAACCAGTACGGGCATTTAACCTCCCAGATGGACCCTATTTTAAGGAGTTTAGATACCTCATCCTTGATGAACGCATGTTTGGTCTCGGATTAGCTTGTCAGTGATTATTTATAGTGGGATCCCTATCATATCAAGGTGGGACCAAGCGAAACAATCTACATTAGCTATAAGGAATTGAATGAGTTCCTCGATCGTTGATTTGGTAGCATCGGAATCATCGGGAGCTATGAAAGACCTGGGAACCCCTGTAGTTATTTCTCCATCGGTCATCTGCTTCTCTGGTTGGGTCGGGGCCGGTGTTGGTAATTGCTATTTGGCTTCTTGCTTGGCCATCGGACCCAGACCTTTTGTGATTGTAAGTGCAGATATTGGAATCACCTCGTCGACCCCGAATATCTCCTTTGTACCCGGTTGATCTTCATAGATTGTTTTTATCCCTCCTGGCGTTAGAAATTTCATCAGTTGGTGCAGAATCGAGGGTACCTCCCTCATGTTGTAGATCCATGGCCTTCCGGACAGAGAGTTGTATCTCATGTCTCCTTCGATTACACAGAACTTGGCTTCCTGAACGGTCCCGGCGATGCTTACCGGTAATGTTATCTCCCCTTTAGTGGTCTCACATGCCATGCTGAATTCGTTTAGAACTCAGACTGCAGGCACGATCTTATCTTGCATACTGAGCTATTCTACGACCTTCGATATGATGATGTTGGCCGAGCTACCTGAATCAATTAGCACACACTTAACTCGAGATTTATTTATAAGTACAGATATTACCAGTGCATCTTTGTGGGGCTGCATGATCCCTTCAGCGTCCTCGTCGTTGAAGACAAGGTTCCCTCTGGCACGTAATCCCGAGTCTGTTTTTCCCATAAGATGGATACTTTGGTGCTCTTCAGCATTGGCCCATAGGGAACATCGACCCCGCCGATGATCATGTTAATGATGTGCTGAGGTTCCTCCTGCTCGATCTATTTACTAGAATCTCTATTCCTGAATTGGTTCTTGGCTCGATCGCTTAGGAATTCTCATAGATGTTCGTTGTTGAATAACTGGGCTACTTCATCTCTTAATTGTCGGCAGTCCTCCGTTCTATGGCCGTGAGTGTCATGATATTTGCACATTAGGTTAGGATCCCTTTGGGCTTGATCAGAATGTAGAGGTCGAGACCACTTCGTGTCTATGATGTGTCCGATGGCGGTTACGCTAGCAGCAGCATTGATGTTGAAGTTGTACTCTGATAACCTCGGTTCTTCCTTGGGCCCGATGGGCCTGTCAAAACCATTTTTGCTCATGAGTCCCCGGTTACTTTGACTCTGATCGCTTCTCTTTTCATTCCTCGCAGGGTTTCGTCCCGATCCGTTACTTCTACGATCATCGATATACGGTTGATATCGGTCCCTACTTGGCCTTGGTTCACGATCAATGTCTCTTTTGGGTCTGTCACTGGCTCGAATAGGATAGATAGACCCGGAAGGGGCCCCGAGCTGATCATCTTCGACTCTAATTTTTGACTGATATCGGTTATGCACATCGGCCCAAGTCACAGCCAGATATTCTACCAGATTTTGCTTTAACTGCTGCGAGGCCAACAAGCTTCGAGTATTAAGTCCTTGGGTGAAGGACTAAACGGCCCAATCGTCTACGACAGGAGGCAGGTCTATCCGTTCAATCTAAAATCAGGAAACGAATTCTCTGAGCATCTTATTATCCCTTTGTTTCACTTTGAAAAGGTCCGACTTCCTGGTCTCGACCTTGATAGCCCCGACGTGTGCTTTTATGAAGGAATCTACAAGCATAGAAAACAAGTCAATAGAGTTAGGAGGTAGGTTGTGATACCATATCATAGCTCCTTTTGACAAGGTCTCTCCGAATTTTTTCAGCAAGACAGATTCGATCTCATCATCTTCTAAGTCATTCCCCGTGATGGCACACGTGTATGAGGTCACATGTTCATTTGGATCAGTTGCCCCGTTATACTTAGGAATTTCAAGCATGGGGAACTTTTCAGGGATCGGCTTCGGGGCTGCGCTCGGAGGGAAGGATTTTTGAACAAACTTTATGGATTCTAGGCCTTTCAATATCGATGACGCTCCGGGGATTTGGTCGACCCTAGAGTTGTAAGTCTCCACCTTCTTGTCGGGTTCAATTTTTTTTTCTCTCGTTTGCACCCACTTTTTCAATTCCTCGATCATCTTTATTATCTCGGGGTTGGTTCCGGGTTCAACTTCATTTGGCCTATTTGCGACTGGTTCATTTCCGCGAGTTTGATGACTCGGGCTCAACTCTACTGGGAGTGCGGCTTCGATTCTGCAGTTGGTCTATCGCTGCCTGCTGAGCCTGCAGCATTTTGAAGATCACCCGCAAGCTGATCCTATCTCCTTCACCGCCACGATCATTTTGAGCTACCGACCGGACTCCCCTGCGGATGCTACTCTCAAGATCGGTGGGTAAATTTGTGTTGATGGCCACATTGAGTTGGCGTCGGTCGGGTCCGCAACCGGAATTCTGTTAGGATCGGCAGGGGCCACCTCGTTTTCGGGCACTATATTGTTATACTCGCCATGGTGGCCAGACTCAGTATCCATGTTTAGAGGGGCAGATTGGGAGTTCGACATTTCAACGCAGACCTGAAATTAAAGGTACTTCAAAGAGCAAGTGTAAAGTAGCATGTTTTACGGAAATTTGTATCAAATCGCCACTATTATCCTTAGCCCCACAGTGAGCGCCAACTGTTTAGCCTCAAAATCAGATAACAATTAGATTTGTAAGTGGTTTTAAGGATATGCGGATTAACTTGATACAAAGTGATAAATTAAGTTACTATTGAATAAACAAAGATAAAATAAATTCAAACCACACGAGTTGGATACTTTCAGCCTTAGTGAAATAGCAGTTCCAAACCGGGCTACCACGACTGGTACAGATGACGGATGAAAAAGAACAAGGGCTAAAGATAGAGAAAATAATAATATATTACTTTTGAGTGCGTGTTACCATGCACTTTATAAATTATCATACCCCCTTTATATAGCAGGGGAGTCCTGCTTTAGGTACAACTCTATAAAAGAAAAAAATCTTCTGATTAACTGATTGTCGGTTCCTCATCGATACGTGCCGAGATCCTCGCTGTGATATCCGGTCCGTCGCGGATATTTCGGCCTTCTGTTGGCTATGCTTTATTGTCTGACAATGTTCTTCGAAGTCATTCGAAGTTAGAACCGATTCCGGAATCATGATCTCGACATTCTCGAGGGCAGGCGTCATGCCCCCGGATTCTGGCTCGGTGGGACCTTTGGCTCGATTTCGGTGTTTGCCGAAAAGACCAAACGTCACCGGAAAAAAGAACTTTTTTGCCGTTTTTGTTCTATTTCCTCTTCTTCTTCTAGATTTATTCTTTTTGTCATTTTCTTCTGTCGCGAATTCAATTTGATTCTTTTATTGAGATGATAGCAGTGCATGCTTTTTCGTGAATTTCTACTTTTTAAGGTGAAATTTTCTGTACATTTTCATCTTGGTATTATGGGTTTGCTATTATTTATTTTTGTTTTTTCACCATTTGCTATCATCTATTATGAAGGTGATTATCATTTGAGATTGTGTAATTATAGAAAAACGGTACTTTAGCCTAATTTTTCTTTCTTCGCTTTTTTGTTATGGCGGAGGTTACTGTAGTTTTCCGTCACCATTTTCGATTTAGCCTCCACCGAATGAGTTTTGCCTGTCATTTTTAGCCACCTTGTGTTTCCATCAAGTTAAATACTAAAACTTTTGAATCAATTTGGTTGGTTTGAAAGGCCGCAGCTACGTCAGGGATAGCCGATGGGACTTTGGGAAGGGATATGAAAAGAAAAAATAGTGAAAGAAAGAAGAGAAAAGGTATTAAAAAGAAAAGAAAAACGAGTGAAAACAAGTAAAATTAAATAATATCTGACGTGACAAAATAATAGAGAGAGTGCAAAACACTTCCTGCCAAGCAACTGGTTATATACGTGGAAGGGGTGTTAAATTTACATCGAACAAGAAATGGTGGGTAAATAAGTATCCGTTTGTTACAACGTGCATTCAGTTTTTCAAACAAGTTTAAGGAAACTTATGTATTTTGCCTATTTGGTATCCTAATTCTAGCTTAGGCAATATGGTTTTAACTGATTTTCCAGTAGTTTATCAACTAGTATCTAGTGTGTTTAGTTTTAGCCAATATGAAATTCAAGGTGGGAAGTAGAAAGATATGTGTGTTTAGTTTTAGCCAATATGAACATAACTGCAGTGGTTGCAAAAATTATTTGAGAAAGGAAGACAGACTGCTACTCTCAGTTCGTTTAAATAAAAATATTGAGGGAAGGAGATGGGGCATTCCGAGAATCGAACTCGGGACCTCTCGCACCCGAAGCGAGAATCATACCACTAGACCAAATGCCCAAGCTGATGGGGTCGCGTCTGCTCTGAAAATTGTTCTAATACACATTTAACAAGTATGTACCTTTTTTTTTTGGGGGGGTTTAGTAAAAAGGAATGTTATTATTATTAGTATTATGACTGGTAAAGAATATACTATTGATTCCATGTTAATGTATTGAGATCAAATTGTTATGGAAGAGGATCTAATCACCTAAAAATTATTCAAAATAGAACGGGAGGACCAATTCTAGAATGATAAGTGAAAAATAGCCGAAGTTTTAAAACTAATTAAAATTTAGCCATCATATAAATATAATAAGTTCGACAAAAATTATCCCTAAACTAAATACGGAAATCTTAGTTTCTTCTTCTTCGCGATGCGTAGCTACCTTTCCCTTGCTATGCTAGTTTTTCTCCTCGTGTTAAGATATATCACATGGCTCCCACGTCGTAGTCAAAGAAGGATGACCCCCTCCCCCCCCTCGCCCAAGTAATAAATTCTTATGATCTTTATTGCACGTGTCTGCATAGCTACGTCTTCCACTACTCATTCATCCCCACAAAACAGGTTTCTTCCTTTTTCCTTCGATTATTTGGACACAACAATAATAAATTCACTAGTTTCTTGCCAGTAGAGTTTGAAGAAGGTAAGATGTACGTAGTTTTGCCCTTACTTCTGAAAGAGCAGAGAAATTATTTTCGATAGACTCTCGGTTAGAGAACGACTTAAAAAGAAAAGGTAATTGCAACAAGTAGGAATAACAGCAAACTGAAATAAGATTGAATCCAAGAATGCAGCCAAGCTCTATTTAGTAATAGCCATCTATGAATAAAAGATATCATATTAACACTAATACTACCGAACTGAGTAAGCCTTCTACTCTATTCTTTGACCTCCACACTCTCCTCTCTAGGGCCATGTCCTCAGTCATCTTTAACTGGGCCATATCCCGCTTAATAACCTCTACCCTCATGCTACCCACCGAGACTAATCGCTCGCACCTTCGATTATTTGGATATGCGTTGAAATAATGCTGGAGTTTAACACAAAAAAAATATGCTGGATTATAAGTTGACATAATTTAAATTCATAAAAAAATGTTGGAGTTCACGCAAAAATTATTAAAATCCATGAACAAAATGCTGGAGTTCAGAAAAAAATACTGAAGTTGATAAAAAAAATTGTTGGAGTTCACGCAAAAATGCTGAAATTCATGAAAAAAGCTGGAGTTAAATCCCGGAAGTTCATGAAAAAAGCTGGAGTTAAATCCCGGAAGTTCATGAAATAGTGTTGGAGTTCCAAAAAAAAATATTGAAGTCGATAAAAAAATGTTGAAATTTATCAAAATAAATGCTGGTGTCGGAACTTTTAACAAATGAAATTCCAGTATAGTATCACGAAATTTGGAAATGGCAGAAAAGATGAAAAATTTGAACTCTCCTCATTCTCTATTCCAACTCCAGTATAATATATTGGAGTTCAATTCGAGAAAAGCGAAAACGATGAAAAAGTGATCGTAGTTCTAGTATGAATATAAGATTTTAATCGATTCATAAGGTCTTAACAAAAGAATAATAAAGGTAAAAAGATTTGATTGAATATATATATATTTTTATTTTTATTCAGCATTTGGGTTGATGAACTAAACCAGATAGTTATATGAGTGAAACTTACGAGAATCTCAATCCTTCTATCTCACCTTCTGAAAGGGTAGTAAGATGATCATTGGCCCGATGCTTCGGGGGAAACCAATTCTCTACTTTGTCCAAATATTAATTTCGCATGAAAAAGTAATTAATTTCAATTAGTTCTAAATTTGCGGTTAATTTTCATTTACCAATTCGAAAAATGGCTATCATTGTTGGACTATTCTTGTTCATTGGCTGCTAATTTATGTGGTTTTATTTTAAACCACATAAAACCCCAAATAAGCAAAACAATGGCAAGTAGTGGGTGGGGCATTCGGAGAATGGAACTCAGGACCTCTCGCATTATCATACCACTACCAAATGCCCTCACAGTCGCTAAATAAGGAGATTTAACAATTGAGGGACAAATAACCAACTGAAGAAGTAAAAGCAGAAAACGAGAGGAGAATGTCCAATAATAGTATGTAAAGAAGATGATGACTTATGACTGATGAAGGAACCACGACAAAAATGTGGTTAAAACAGTCCGACTCTAGATTTTAGTTGGATTGCTTTTTCCTAGTTTAGTCTAACAATATTGTGGCACAATACTTAAAGCACAATTTCCTTTGTTCTATTCATGTCTGCTCACTTCTATTATGCACAAGAGGCCACGATATATCATTTTCATGTGCCGAGACAAAATTCTAGCATTCGAAAATGCACAAAGTTTTGAAATTATTCTTGTTCTTTTACAATAATGTTCAAAATTCACTTATTTTTAGGATCTAAATTAAAATTATAAAATTTTCCTTGTTTTTATATTAATGTTCAAGATCTCTCGAAACACGACTAAACTGACGTTTATGGCTAGCTCTCGTCTGACCTTTGAAAATGCGATTGCAGTACTTGCTTGTCGAATGAAATATAAGGGAAGAAGAGAACTGACTGAGGAATTTCCTTCTCTCTTTTATAATTTGCCTATCAACGCTTCAGCTTCACTTTAGTAGCACTTGATTTTGTTGTCATGGAATATTTTATTAATCCTTTTCTATTTTGGTTGTAAGGCTTCTTATGGATTTCTCTTTAGTATGTAATAGTAAAGGTTGCTTCAAATTTGCTTAAATCTATTGCACTTCCATTTATCTGATGCTGTCCCTCAATATTGAGAAAAATCCCAGCACAAACTCAAAGATTTGGCAATGCAATACAGAATTGTCAACCCATGTAAAGGATGTAAGTAGAATAAAGCCAAGTAATAAAATGTGCTTCAATAGAAAGTAAAGTCCAAGCGGATCATCTTTGCTTATTGTCACTTGCCATATTGAAGTATAAGGGCTTCAATGCTTTTTCTAAGCTGGAAGTAAGGATTATGCAATAGGAAACTACAAATCAACAAAGCAAAATAAGCGCGAGGAAACAGTCAACTGACCATCCACAAAAGCTTCTGGTTAGCGAGCATACCATCTTGGTATAATGAGGAAAGATCATTGAGCTCTACAACTCGAGATAACTTCCAATGATATTGTTATGTACAATTACAAATTTTGTAGGTATACCGTGAGATTAAGAGGCAAACACAGGAGACAAACTATACAACTCTCGAACTGTCAACCAAACTTTGTCAATCAAAGTCCTCTATACTCTTTTCAACGGGCAAGTATTTAGTAACAAAAGCTCCAACCCAACAAAAACAAGAACGTCAAGAACAGCATGATCACCCTTACCACATTATTCATGGGTTCCTACCCGTAACACACAGTCTGCAGAGAACTCCACCAGCTACCAGAAACAGCTTGTCAGCCTCCTCCGGGTGAAAATGAGATACAAGTTGCTACCATCAGAAAGACCTCAGTGCCAATAACATGCTGGGGATTATTCCATTCCCACGAACTTCTTTACCATATTTACAAGCTAACAATAACAAGTGAGTTAGCTAAGCAAACAAAAAAATCAAAATAGAAAATCCAGCAAAGCTCTAACTCATATATCTAGCACAACCTCTGTAAGTTCAATCAAGTCCGTATCATCTACACATTTTCAGGTAGAGTAACAATTAAAAATGGGAATAAGAAACAAGTAATGACTAGGCATTCATGCAACAAACGAGAGGATAAATCAATTGCTGCATTGAGACACAGTAACTACATAGCTGAAATTCAATCAACTATGACAGAGTTAGCACTAAGTAGGTACCATACCCTCCTAATCAACTTAAAAGACGTCTACATCATAGTTGCATTGACAAGTACAGACATTTAAAGAGATTAAAAAAACAAATAACTAAATGTGTGTGTGTTCGTGTACAGATGCATATCACTGCTTGTGCCTTAACTCAAGATTACCCACTAAGGAAGATATGGTTTAGCAACTTCCTCACACCTCATCATGCCTGCCTTTAAATTCTCTCCCCAACATCAAACCCCCTCCGCTTCAAGAAAGGAAAGAAACACAAAAAGGGTCTCATTATAAAAAAGAGCGAGAGTTCAAAAATCTCTCATGTGCCAAAATAAGTAGACAAGTAGAATGCTAAAGTATGTGATGCCTATAGCTTCTCATTTTCACCACATTACTGGTTATTCAGATTGTATCTTTCAGAGCTAGGTGAAGCAATTTATTGACTATTTAAATTTAAACAGATGGTAAGACAACAGTACATTGGCCAAGTGAGTGAGGTTGAAACAGAAACTACTTCTGTCAGGGGGAGATTATGCCTAGCGATAAGATAGTTCCCATCTCTGTTCCTTATGCTAAAGTCTATATCGGCATTGTTGAGAAACAAACTTAAGTAGTGACATTTATTTTTAAGTTTGCAACATTTCATCTCAAGTAAAGTTGAAGGTGAACTGAAAATAATACAAAATGGTACCAACGTTGTTCCAAACGATGATTTCTAAACATTGACCCAAAATGACTCCAAGCACAAAGGAAAAGGAAAAAGAAAAGAAAGAAAGGAGAGGGGAAAATGTCTTACCATCCTTGGGATGCTTCTCTCTTGTAGTGTTTTCATTGCAGCTTCTGCAAATGCTTGTGCAGCTTCGGCTTCAGCTGCAGCAGCCTCAGCCTTCCTGGCAGCCTCCGCAGCTTCGGCTATAGCTGTGTCTGCTTCTGCAACTGCTTGTGCAGCAGCAGCAGCTGCCTCTTGAGGTGACATTTTCCTCATCTTTTCTAAATCTAGATCTATCTGAGATCTAGTTAGCATGTTTATGTCATCCTGATCAACCTTAGAACAGATCCTCTGACTGCTATCCAGGAGGGGAAGGGGGAGGTTTCTTCTTCTGTCGGAGAATGTCAATTTAGGTGCCACTTTATACTTCCGCTTCATCTGCAGAAGAACTATACTGCGAGTATTATGATCAACCATGACAAGAACCAATAACAGCCAATTATTCAAAAACTTGAACCCAAGTGCTAATTCTCACTGGCTTCGCACTATAAGCTTAGGGCAAGATGTGCAATAACTAGAAAACATGAAGGAAATAACTGTAAATCACCTTTATGAGTTTTCCAGTTGCAGTTAAATACTTCAGCTTTGCTGAGAGTAGCCTTTTAAAGTTTGGAGTTTCCCAGTACTGGTCCTACAAAATGGGGTGTGGTGGGTTTG
>MCJB01049842.1:393565-409278 GCA_002018475.1 Nicotiana obtusifolia
GGGGGTTGGGGGGGGGGGGGAGTAAGTATTTGAGAAAATAAACTGACATATCTAGCAATAAGTCATGATTTTGCTAGGAAGTGAAATTGCAGCAGTATTAACCTGTTTGGCTTATTTAAACTTCTTACATGACCTTCATCACCCTATTCTTAAGAAACAAATTTACCAGAAAGTTCTGTGATATGGTCAGGGTAGACGAACTAACTATTATCATGGGAGACCTGATTAGGAAAGCCCTTATTTTGGGGAATGGGGACCATCTCATAATATAGGAAATCAAGAAAATACATAAAATAATGTTAATTTAGCACAATATAGCATTATCAGGTTCATGTTACAGTCGGCCAATGTACCATTCCATATATATACATACTCTAGGACCCATCCATGCCGTATTCTGCAAGTCCACTTCAAATGCAGTTGACTCTTTAATCACATTAAGGTTTGATTATACTGACTCCAAGAATACCTAAAAAGGAAATATGCAAGAATCACCAATTCCAAACACCATCCAGATTGTTAGGAATGACAATTCCACAAAACAAGAGGCAAAACTCCAAAATCAAAGTACATACTACAGGTCCTTCAAAATCAATAAAGAAAGACAGGAATGGTAATTAATGAAATACTTCTACAAATTTTGTATATTTGGTTCTCCCTTATGAAGCTCAATAAGAAGACAAGTACCTCTATGTACGTAGAAATGGTAGCCTGGTAGGAACCACCTGGCTCATTCAAGTTGCTTATAGTCTCCATTATCAGATTATCCAACCTTTAACAATAACAAATGAGCAGGACTTAGAGAAGATCATTCCTCCAAAGTAAACATATAAATAAAATAAGAATAACATGAAATGCCACTAATGCTAGTTTATAATTGTTATACTAAGTAAATAGAAAGTTGTAGAACTTTTGATATACATCCATTCTTTTAGGCATGAGGGCTAGGGAACAGCTTCAGAACAGAACGTCGAAAAACTAGCTAAACTTATGTCTGTAACCACATTTTGAGAAAACGAAATTCTTGTAACCAAGACAATAGGGGAAAAACAAACATCTAATGATATCAATAAACACAACGAAATCCACAAGATTACAACATGAGGGTCGTGCTGTAACAACTAAGAAGCATGAATAGGTATAACCTTAGGATAGATCTTCTTGAACCACCAAGCTGCGGAGAGCCTCTAGAAGTTGTGGCTAGCCTTGCTTCAGGAATTTCCGCATCACTTTCAGCTGCCGAGGTAACAGCCACAGAACTCTCATCCTGCATAGGGGCTTGAATCATCCTTTTGAGGGCCAACTTTGCTCTCTCTCGAGAACCCCAGCCGTTTGCCATCACAGTCATATTTCTCCACTTGTCCTGTACATCATCTCAAAGATACATCATTGTGAAAAAGACTTCAGCTCAAATAAGTAGCTATAGAAAATTGAATATACTGGACAACTATCATCTGACTCAAGAAACATCTAAACTTCCTCTCCACTGAATAAAATTAATTAAAAAAAAAAAAAGAATAAAGTGAAACTCTACCTTAAGATCTACATTTGAACGCAGATACAACACTCCACTAAATTCTGGATCCTTAAGAATTGTACGCCATTTGCCTGGCCCATATTTAAGGACCCCAGCTCTAAGAGCAACTTCTTCTTCAGGAGTCCACTTCAGCTTAGGTGCACCCATCAAAGCATTGAAGAAATGAAGTTCCCAGAACAAACCTTATCAGAAAACCAATAGTGTGTGTCAAACCAAACACCCGAAGAGGATAACTGGGACAACATATAAGGACGATGATGGGTACTATACAACTGAAAAGTTACATAAACTTTTATAATAAACACTAAGTCAATAAAAAATGATTTGAAGAAACAGCAGATAAAATATATAAATTAATATTAACCTTATAAACATCATATTACGATAAGAAGTGCATTCATCGCTGAGACACAAAAGAAAACCAGAAAACAACCGTAAACTACATGAATTGGTGTTAGAAAAATCGCATAGCATATTTGTTCACATCTATAAACAGATATAAACAGATCTCCCAACTCCATGGATGAAGCTACCACCACGAGGCATAATCAGTACTATGTGACACAAGGAGAGATGCAGATGTGTGATACTATGTGCAGTATCACAGAAACAAAATATTGGAAGACACGCGCAAATACTTCTTCAAAAAATGCGAAAAGAAATCCATACAACAATTGTGTATCTTCTAAAACACATTCCAAATGATTTGTGAACATTTATTTTTCAGTATTGATTACTGCATTTCTCTGAGTACTTCAATCTGATCCCTTTATATTTGGATTTATCAAATGTAACAAAAGGGCTTTAAACAACAACAACGCACAAAAAAACAAAACATTCATAAACAAACAAAACATTCATTCATATGTAAAATCATTTAGAGCCAAAAGGAAAGGAAATTAAGTAACTAGAGAGAAAGCGTCTCAAAGTAAAGCTAGAACAGCTGTTTAAGATATAATTTAAGCTTAAGATCATACATTCTTCACATTAAGAGCTATGCTATTTTCCTTAACTTTCAACATGCTAGACACAGGAAATGTGTTTGGTATGAGGGAAAATGACTTCCAAGAAAATGTTTCCATGGAAAAGTCATTTTCTAGTGTTTGGTATGACTGAAGTCATTTTCAATGGAAAGCATTTTCCATCAAAAGGAGGAAAATGAATTCCCTTACGAGCGAAAATCATTTTCCTTACAACTACCTTAACTTTAACTTGGTATTACTTGCTTCAACTAACATTTAAACATTATTATTAATATCTAATACTTAATATATATATATATATATATATATATATATTAAAAAGCCAAATTTCCACTCAACAAACCAAACACCAGAAAACATTTTCCAAGATATTTTCTATGGAAGATGAGTTCAGTCAAACCATACACACCCACAATTCAAGAAATCAAAAGCATCACATATGGTCTTAGAAAACATATTTTGCTTACAAATCAAACCAAGATAAATTCAGTTGAAATTGGGCGACGAGAGTTTTATATAATCAGACCAAAATGATTCTGAGTACTTTTGTCGAGATCATAAGAAAATTGTGCAAATTTTAATATTGGAAACTAAATACTTTCAGAAACCAAAAACAACCAAGGCAGATTTCTCTCGTGCTTTCAAAAAAAAAAAAAAAAAAATCTTCCCTAAAATTGCTTCCAAATGCTAAACCTAAACCAAATCCAAACGCCACCTGAACTACTAGTCATAACAGCAAATCCAAATAAATCTCAACAAAATTACAGCTCATGATGGATAATTAATCGAGTAATTCGCACAGTGTAAGGAACTGAATCCCCTATAGACATCAACCAAACTATGCAAAATAGAAATCGCAACCCTAATTTCGTCCAATAAATGAGATTACAATTCAATTGACGAAAAAGGTACGGGAAATTGAGGGTGTAAACGAGCAGAGGAAGATCAATAACCACCAGAAAACAGTCTGCAGGCGGAGTGGTTAGAGCGTTAATTACTTTGGAAAAAAGCTCCTCTTTATGTATTCGTTATAGCGTACAATCTTACGCATTAGCTGTGGGAGTAGATGTTATAGTTTTGTGTAACTGAAATATTACCAGCTATTGTAATGCCAGTTCACGCTTTTAAGGAAATAGGAATATTTTCTGCCGGTGAGGATTGGGAGGATGTCATTACATCACCGTTCACCATAAAAGTAGAGAAGATTTGGGGGTGAGTTTCCTTGGCGACATAAGAATTATGAAATTACAAAAGAAAAAGTGAATTTTTTTAAAGGAAAATAATATTTGAAAATTAGAGTTAAAATAATATAAATTGAAATTATTTTTTGTGCTTTTGAAGAGAAAATTTGAAAATTAGATTTTTGGTGTTTTAAAATTTTTAAAAAATTTTAAAATTTAATTTCAAGTGAAATTTGAAATTTTTATGACTAAATATTCATTCCAAAAAAATAAAAAAAATTACAAAAAGTAAAAGGAAAAATTTATGGCGAGACGGGCCCTTAATCTTTTTTATTTGTGGAGAATTACTTGAAATTTCAAATATTACCTATTTATAGTGTTTGGGCAAGCGTCTCAGCCAAAAAATGCTCCAGTAACAAAAAATCTCTGCTCTGGAAAGAGATGAAAAAATACTTAGTAAGCATACACAAAAGCAAAAATTGCTTTTTTATTTAAAGTAGTAATATTTTATATTTACCTCCATATTTTTTTTTACTGTTTACCCTAAATTTTAGATAACAATTGAATTTATACGTGATTTTAAGGATACGTGGCCTAATTTGATACAAATGACGAATAATATAATGAAAGTTAAAATTAAGTGATAAATGAAAAGAACGCAAACCACCCGAGTTAGACGTTTTTTGATCGTTGGTTGATCCTTCTTGGGCAGGGATTGTTTATAGTAGAAATTGGAACAAGTTAATGATAAAATGATTCAAGAGAATAATATGCCACTGTTTTTTTATTAATGATTGGAAAAGTGCCCCTACAAAATAATTAAACCCTCCCTTTATATAGTAGGGGGTCGTACATTTGATGCAACTCCATACAAGGTAAAAATCTCCATATAAGGTAAAACATCTCCTGATTTGCTAATTAAGCAGTTCTACTGATTTGTGCCGAGATTCCCCCCATGATGTTCGTCTCATTACGGATATTCTGGCTTTCCGTCATTTAGGTTTGGTGATCTTCCTTCGGGCATTTTCAGAATCAGGATTGATTTCAGACCACGGGCTCAATGTTCTCGAGGTTGGACATTCTGGCCTCGTGTTCCGCTTCGATGAAACTCAGGTTCGATCTTCAAGACCTCCTGCCTTCTGATTTTCTGAAAATATTTCAGAAGCTATCTTCAGATTATATTTCCTTCGTATCAGTATCTTTTTATTTCTTCGTCTGTTCAAAAATAATGGCGAAGACTTCGAAATCCGTTCTTCAAAGACAAACTCCCTCTTCTTCTCAACCTGCTGAGAACGTTTCGCCTGTCGTCATTGAGGAACCTATACCGGAGCCCCCTCTGAAGGCGTTTGTACCAACCGGGTGCCCAACCGGAGCCGATTTCAAGGTTGATAAAGCTTCCTCAATACCGGGCCGATGCGAACTGGTCACGAGATACATCTGTTCAATCACCGACAGAGTTCTCGATAAAGTCAAGGAAGACTGTAACTGGGTCGATAAGTGTGTGGTGGTTCCTGCGCCTGAAGAAGCAAACACTACCCACGTAGAGGGTTTTTTAAGTGTTTACACTTATCCCTTCACCTTGGGCCCTTTGGACCCGGTCATTATTGCCTTTTGTAAAAGGTGCAAGGTGACCCTGGGCCAAATTCATCCTTCTTTCTCGAGGATAGTTATCCTTCTCCGTTTTTTTGTAGGCAAGATCGAGGGGTATCCTTTCACCGTCGATCATCTCATGCGTTTGTAAAGTCCCTGACTCTATCGAGGGGGGTTGATAAAACTTGCTCGTCGGGCAAGCAAAGCTCCGTTCTCAAGTATTGATGAGGATCAGGATCGAGGTTGGTTGGGTCGATTTGTTCGAGTGAAAATGTCGGATCTAATCTCGGCCGAGGATATGCCATTCCCTGAGAAATGGAATATGAAGCGTAAGTTTAACCCTTCTTACCAATTTGTTTACTGTTCTCTCTTTCGCCCTTCCTTTTATCAATTTTCTATGGCGCAACTGTTCCTCGGATGCCAGATGCAATTTCTCAGCTCAAAGAATGGGTCGAGGGGATCGTATCCCAAAAACCATATTCCGAGCGCGCATGGCGCTAGCTTTCGAAAGGCCAGTGGGAGGCTCGACTTCATAGTGAGATAAGTTACATTCGAGCTTAATTCTTTATGCTATCGATTTCTAACTTGTTTTGCCTTTCTTTTGCAGGTTCATCAAAAGATGTTGAGATGAGACCTCCACCCGTGGGCGATGATTGTCCAAGTGAGCCCCCTGTTTCGAAGCAGGTTAAAGAGAAGAAAAGAAAAGAGGCCCCAAGTTCCCCAGACCTCGAAAAGAAGAGACCAAGGAAAAGATTGGCTCGTAAGCCCAAGGGGAGTGCTAGTGATCGAGTATTATCCTCAGACTCGCTACGTCGATTGAGGGATAAGTCTGAGGAGGAAGAAGAGGATTTTGACCTTGTGGCTAGTGTGCCGCCACAGTCTGAAGGGCAAGGGGTCTCCAAACCAGGGGTTAGTAAAGCGGATCTTCGTCGAGTTGGGGAACCCGAGATGGAGACAAAAACTGGGGCTTCCCCAGATACGAGGAGAGCACCGCTGGGCGTATTGGGTCCAATTGACATGGTTGATTTTCCCTCTTTCTCGGAATCAATGTTCAACGAGGCCCAAATAGCAAAATAACGTTCCCTGGATGGAGATCATAGATCGAAAGACCCTTTCCGTGATTTTTTCGATGATGTGGATTCAACATCCACCGAAGATGTTCTTGGGCTCGGTAATTTAGAGGTACCGAGGAAGAGCTAATCCACTGGTACAAGCGGGATTTCCTTCAGTCAAAAATTGCTCGATCGGTTTCCCGTGCCGAGCGCTTACCCTGATCGAAAACGCTCCATATCTTTCACCATTCCTGAGGATGCCCGGGTTCTTTCCGCCCCCGTCGGGGTGGCTAGTTATCTTCGGTGCTTGGTAAACGAGGAGGATTAGGCAAAAATGAACGAGGTGGATGCGCCCTGCCTGTTCAATGAAGCTTAACAGGCGCTGAATCGGGTAACTTCCAATAAGCTTTATTCGATGTCCTTTGTTATGTACTTTAAAATTTCAAGTAATTATAACATCTTCCTTTATGCTTGCATGCCTCAGTACTTCACCATGAAGCTTTTCTCTGATTCCGGAAAGAGTCAAAACACTACGAACAGCTCAAAGGGGAGATAATGAACCTCCGTGCCAAACTGGAGCTTACCCAGAAGGATAATGTTTCCTTGATCGAGCAACTAGAGAAAAAACTTGATCAGATTGATCAGCTTCGAACCGAAATGATTGTGGTTAGAGCTGAGGCCGATGAGTGGAGGGGCAAGATGGATCGGTTGGCCTCGGAAAAAGAGACATCTCAGGCACATTTAGCTTCAGCAGAGGCTCAGCTTAGAGCGGCAAAGGAGAAAGCGGAGGCTAAAACCAAGAGTATCGACGAGCTTCAATCTCGGATTAGTACGGTTATCTCAGATCGAGATAATATGGCTAAAGAGCTAAAAATGGCCAAATCGGAAGTTGCCGTGGTCAAAGCCGAAGCTGATGAACTGGTGGCTCAATATAAGGCCGATGCTGAAGCTACTCAAGATCAATCAAGGAATATGGTTGACCATATGAGGTGGCAATCTCGCAGACTTGCCCTTGAAGATATTCACGCTCGAGGCTTTGATTTATCGGCAGTATCGAAGATGCCAAGATAACTGAAGCCGAGGCCAGAAAACTAGCCTTTCCGGAGGAGGATGATTCCGAGGATTTAGCTAGATCTAAAGAATGAGAAGACCTCGGAAATCATGACATCGAGGTGGGATCCAGTTGAGACCAAGTCGCTCCTGACCGAGTTTTATCTTTTCCCATGTTTAATATCGTGTATCGAGATTGCTCAATTTCTGTAAAAGGGATTTTTGATATATATATGTAAAGCTTTCTTTTTACAAATTTCGAAATACCTTAGCCCTCGAGTACTATTAACTCGAAGTGGCCTTAGCATTTTGATTAGGGCATTGCCAAATAAGCGATGTGCCCTCAGATTTTGTTAACCCGGTATGGCCTTAGCCTTTTAATTCGGGGGGTTGCCTAATAGATCTTACGTTCCCTCGAGTTCTGTTAACTCGAAATGGCCTTAGCCTTTAAAGTTTGGGAGTTGCCTAATATGTCTTATATCCCCTCGAGTTCTGTTAACTCGAAACGTTCTTAGCCTTTAAAGTTCGAGGTTTGCCTAATAGGTCTTATATCCCCTCGAGTTTTGTTAACTCGAAACGGCCGTAGCCTTTAAAGTTTGAGGTTTGCCTAATAGGTCTTATATTCCCACGAATAAATTTGTTTTTCGGATGAAAGTCCCCGAGTGAGAGAGTGGTTATTCGAACTAAAGTTAAAGTGGCCCTTGGGCTCGTTTGATCGGAAGCAGGACGTTTGTATACAAGAGACTTCTCTTTATTCTTGTTCATAATAGTAATGTATGTGTACAATTTGTGTTAGGGTTCGATCAATCTATCTAGGCACGGTTCATTTGACCGTTTGGCCCTTACATTAAATCTTATTGATCTTCGACCCTTCAATCCTAAAATATCTTTCCAAGCTAAAGTGGCCTCCCAGTTTTCGGGGTCGAATGAAGATAGGCCTCGAATACTGTCATCACCGATTTGCTATCGCCCTTCGAATCTAAGTTAGCACGATTTACTAGTTGCCTCATTAAGGGAAAAAGAGTGCACCGCATGCTTTAAGACCTAATATCTCATATGGCCCCCCGTTTGATACCTACAAATGTTAGTTCGTAATGCAAATAAAAATAAAGAACAGGGTCGTACCTTAGCAATAATACCATTTTAAGTGACTTATATTCTAGTTGTTTGGTAGTTGTTTATCATCCACTGTTCCAAGCTTGTAGGATCCCTTTCCGGTGATTTTAATGATACAATAAGGTCCTTCCCAGTTTGGTCCCAGCTTCCCTTTGTTCGGACTCTGTGTGTTTGGTGTAACCTTTCTTAGTACTAAGTCCCCGACATTGAAGTATCGAAGGTTGCTCCTTCTGTTATAATACCTCTTGATCCTTTGCTTTTGAGCAGCTAGTCGAACAAGGGCGGCTTCACGTCTCTCATCTAACAATTCCAAGTTCGTATTCATGGCTTCGTAGTTCGATTCCTCTGTTGCATACCGGAACCTGACACTTGGTTCCCCGACCTCGACCGGTATCAAAGCTTCGGCGCCATAAATCAGAGAGAACGGGGTGGCTCCGGTGCTGGATTTCTCGGTCGTACGATATGCCCATAGGACTCCGAGTAATATTTCCTTCCATCTCCCTTTGGCATCGGTTAATCTCTTTTTGAGATTCTGAAGTATGGTTTTGTTGGTAGATTCTGCTTGTCCATTCCCACTGGGTGGTAGGTGTCGATAGGATCCTTTTGACCTTGTGATCTTCGAGGAATTTGTTCACTCTGCTACCGGTGAATTGCTTCCCGTTGTCGCATACAATCTCGGCCAGCATTCCAAATCGGCATATGATGTGATCCCAAATGAAATTGATGACTTCTTTTTCCCTAACCTTCTCGTATGCGTGCGCTTCCACCCATTTAGAAAATTAGTCAGTCATAATTAGTATAAATTGAGCTTTACCTGGCGCGTACAGAAGAGGACCAACGATGTCCATCCCCCATTTCATGAACGGCCATGGTGATAGGAATGAGTGGAGCCTCTCCCCGGGTTGATGGATCATCCGGGGCGTGCCTTTGGCATTCGTCACATTTTCGAACGAACTTTGCGTCTTTTTCCATGTCGACCCAATAATAACTGACTTCTGATTAGTTTCCGAATTAGCGACTCGGCGCCTGAATGGTTCCCGCAAGTACCTTCGTGGATTTCCCTTAAAATGTACTCTCAGTGTCACCCGATCCCAGACATATCGCGAGTGGGCCGTCAAATGTTCTTCTGAACAAGGTTCCGTCTTCGGACAAGCTGAACCGGGCTGCCTTCGTATGTAGGGCCCTCGACTCTTTTGGATCCGAGGGCAGTTTACTGGAATTGAGATATTCTACGTATTTGTTCCTCCAATCCCAAGTTAGGATTGTCCAATTGATCTCAGCGTGGCCTTCTTCTACTACTAACCTCATGAGTTGTACGACCTTTCCCGAGTCGAACTTGTCGTCTTCGATCGACGACCCCAAGCTGGCGATGGCAGCGACCTTGCTGTTTTGATCCTGAGGTATATGTTGTAAGGTCCATTCCTGGAACCGATGCAACGTCACTTGCAGTTTGTCTAAGTATCTCCGAATTCGCTCTTCCCTGACCTCGAACGTTCCATTGACTTGATTTACCACAAGAAGGGAGTCGCACTTGGCTTCGATCACTTCTGCTCCCAAGCTCTTGGCTAGTTCTAGGCCTGCAATCATGGCTTCATATTCTGCCTCGTTGTTAGTCAGTTTCACAGTCTTAATAGAATGTCAAATTATGTTACCAGTTGGTGGCTTCAATATGATGCCAAGTCCGGATCCCTTCGCGTTCGAGGCACCATCTGTGAAAAGGGTTCATATTCCCAAAGGAGTTCCCGAGTCAGCTAACAACTTTCTTTCGACCTCGGGTATTAGGGTTGGTGTGAAATCGGCCACAAAGTCTGCCAACACCTGAGATTTAATGGCGGTTCGAGGTCGATATTCAATGTCGTACCCATTTACTTCTATGTCCCATTTGTCCAATCGACCTGAGAGCTCAGGCTTATGCATCACATTTCTTAATGGGTAAGTTGTTATGACGCATATGGGATGACATTGGAAATATGGTTTCAGTTTCCTAGAAGCGCCTAATAAAACGAGTGCCAGTTTTTCCAAGTGAGGATACCTAGTCTCGGCTTCGCCTAAGGTTCTGCTGACATAATAAATCGGAAATTGTGTACCTTGTTCTTCTCGGACTAGGACTCCGCTTACTGCTATCTCTGAGACTGCCAGGTAAAGGTACAGTTGTTCGTCCGCCTTTGGTGTATGAAGCAACGGGGGGCTCGATAAATACCTTTTGAGTTCTTCCAAAGCCTGCTGGTATTCATGAGTCCATGAAAAGTTATTCTTCTTTTTCAATAAAGCGAAGAACCATTAGCTTTTATCGGACGACCTCGAAATGAATCGCCCTAGAGCGGCTATATATCCGGTCAACTTTTGTATGGCTTTCACATTATCTACGACCGTGATATCCTCGATAGCCTTGATCTTTTCAGGGTTGATCTCGATTCCTCGATTCGAGACCATGAATCCGAGGAATTTACCCGAACCCACACCAAACGCGCACTTTTTCAGGTTCAACTTCATGTTATACTGCTTCAATACACTGAATGTTTCCTGCAAATGGCTTAAATGGTCCTCTGCTCACAGGGATTTAACTAACATGTCGTCAATATAAACCTCCATTGTCTTTCCTAGTTTTTTCCCGAAAATTCGGTTTACTAAGCGTTGGTATGTGGCGCAAGCATTTTTTAACCCAAATGACATTACATTGTAACAGTATGTGCCATATTTAGTGATGAAGGAAGTTTTTTCCTGATCACCTGGGTCCATCCGTATTTTGTTGTAGCCGGAGTATGCGTCAAGAAAACTAAGGGTCTCGTGTCCGGCAGTAGCATCGATCATGCGATCGATGTTGGGTAAGGGAAAAGAATCTTTTGGATATGCTTTATTCAGTCTTTATAATCTACACACATTCTTAATTTATTCTCTTTTTTAGGGACTACCACTACGTTTGCCAACCAATCCGGGTATTTAACCTGCCAAATAGACCCTATCTTTAGAAGTTTAGTTACCTAATCCTTGATAAATGCATGTTTGATTTCGGACTGAGGCCTCCTTTTTTGTTTGACCAGATGGAACTCCGGATCTAGGCTCAGCTTGTGAGTGGTTATCTCCGACGGTATACCTATTATATCAAGGTGGGACCAAGCAAAGCAGTCTTCGTTAATTGTAAGGTATCGAATAAGTTTTGTCCTAAGCTCGGAGCTCAACCCTGAGCCCAGGTATACCTTCCGTTCGGGCAAGTCTTCTCGCAGTGTGACTTGTTCCAGTTCCTCGACAGTTGATTTGCTGGCATCAGAATTATCGGGGGTGATAAAAGATCTGGGAATTCCATAATCTTCATCCTCGATAATACTTGTTTATCCACATATGCCGAAGATGGTATCTGTGATTGCTATGTTGTCTTGCTCTCGACCTCTTGGTTTGGAACCGTTGGTGTTGGTGTCACTTCTTCCACCGCGAACATTTCTTTCGCAGCTGATTGCTCTCCGTAAACTATTTTAACTCTATCGGGCGTCGTAAATTTCAACACCTGGTGTAATGTCGAAGGCACGGCCCTCATGTCATGGATCTATGGCCTCCCGAACAGAGCATTCTCATGTCCCCTTCGATCACACATAACTTTGTTTCTCGAATGGTTCCAGCAGTATTTATTGGCAACGTTATCTCACCCTTGGTGGTCTCACATGCCATATTGAACCCGTTAAGTACTCAGACTATAGGAACGATCCGGTCTAACAGGCCGAGTTGCTCCACGACCCACGATCAGATTATATTGGCTGAGCTACCTAGATCGATTAACATACATTTTACTCTAACTTTATGTATAAGTACAGATATTACCAGTGCATCATTGTCGGGTTGTACAATTCCTTCTGCATCCTCGTCGTTAAAAGATAAAGTTCCCTCTGGCGTGTAATCCCGACTGCGCTTTTCCCTAATAATGGATATTTTGGTACGTTTCAACATCGGCCCTTGAGGGATATCGACTCCACCGATAATCATGTTGCTTGTATGTTGAGGTTCTTCCTAGCCTATCTGTTTGTTAGTGTTCCTGTTTCCGAAGTGATTTTTTGCTCGGTCGCTCAAGAATTCTCGAAGGTGTCAGTTATTGAGTAGCCGAGCTACTTCTCTCTCAATTGCCGACAGTATTCCGTTTTATGACCGTCAGTGCCGTGATATTTGTATATTTGATTAGGATCCCTTTGGGTTGGATCTGATTGCAATGGCCGAGGCCAATTAGTATCTTTGATGCGACCGATAGTTGATACAATAGCGGCAGCATCAACATTAAAATTATACTCCGATAATCGAGGTGCTTCTTTATGATCGATAGGCCTTTCGAAGTTGCTTTTGGTTATGAGCCCCCGGCTGTTCTGACCTCGGTTATTTCTCCTTTCATGTCTTGGAGAGTTTTTCCCGGATACGCCAATTTTTCTGTCCTCGTGATATGGTTGATGTTGATCTCTATTCGATCTTAGTTCGCGATAAATTTCCCTTCGGATTTTATCATAAGCTCTAACAGGGTAAATGGATCCGAAGGGGCTCCGAGCTGATCGTCTTTGACTCTAATTTTTGACCGGTACCGATTATGTATGTCAGCCCATGTGACGGCAGGGTACTCTATTAAGTTCTGTTTTAGTTATTGCGAAGCCGCTGAGCTTCGAACATTGAGCCCTTGAGTGAAAGCTTGAACAGCTCAATCGTTTGTAACCGGTGGCAGATCCATCTGTTCCATTTGGAACTGGGACACGAACTCTCTGAACATCTCGTTATCCTTCTGCCTGACTTTGAAAAGGTCCGATTTTCGCGTTTTGACCTTGATGGCGCTGCGTGTGCCTTCACAAAAGAATCTGCAAGCATAGCAAATGAGTCAATAGAATTAGGGGTTAAGTTGTGATACTATGTCATGGCTCCTTTCGACAGGGTCTTCTCCCCAAACTTTCTCAACAGAACAGATTTGATCTCCTCATTCTCCAGGTCGTCCCTTTGATAGCACATGTATATGCGGTTACATGCTCGTTAGGGTCGGTCGTTTCGTTGTATTTGGGAATTTCTGGCATAAGAAATTTTTTGGGTATCAGTTTTGGAGCTGTGCTCAGTGGAAAAGATTTTTGCACGAACTTTTTGGAATCTAGGCCTTTTAATACCGGGGGTGCCTCTGGGAGTTGATCCACCCTGGAGTTGTAGGTTTCCACCTTCTTGTCATTTGCCTCGATTTTCTTCTCCCCAAATTCTAGTCGTTTACTCAGTTCTTCGAGCATCTTCATAATTACGGGGTTTGCCCCTGATTCACACTCATTCAACCTTCCTAGGACCGATCCATCCTTGCGGGTAATTTCGCGGGAGGGGCCAGGCTCAACCCTGTTCGAGATTTGGCTTCGATTTTGTAACTGAGCTATCGCTGCCTGTTGGGCTTGCAACATTTCGAAGATCATCCGGAGGCTGATCTCGTTCCTTTCGACGTTTTGGGGATTTTGTGTTACTGATTGGACTCCCCTATGAATGCTATTTGAGGGGTCAGTAAGTTGATCTGCATCGACCGCCACATGTGAATTAGCATCGATTGGAATTTTGTCACCGGGCACTATGTTATTATTTTTGCCTTGAAGATCGAACTCATTATCAACGTGCAGAGGTGCCGGTTGAGAGTTTGACATTTCTGTATTATAGCCTGGAATCAAAGACACTTCAAAGAACAAGTGTGAAACAACGTGTGTGACGAAAAGTTGTATCAAGTATCCAGTATTATCCTTAGCCCCACGGTAGGCGCCAAACTGTTTACCCTAAATTTTGGATTACAATTGAATTTATACGTGGTTTTAAGGATACGTGGCCTTTGATACAAATAACGAAAAGAACACAAACCACCCGAGTTAGACTCTTTTGATCATTGGTTGATCCTTCTTGGGCAGGGATTGATGAGGAAGCATAAAATGTACGAGTTAAAAGTCTATCCTGGAAATGAAAAAAAAAAATTATTGTTCCGTATTTTATAGTAGAAATTGAAACAAGTTAATGATAAAATGATTCAAGAGAACAATATGCCACTGTTTTTTATTGATGATTCAAAAAGTGCCCCTACAAATAATTAAACCCTCCCTTTATATAGTAGGGGGGTCGTACATCTGGTGCAACTCCATACAAGGTAAAAAATCTCCTGATTTGCTAATTAAGCGGTTCTATTGATTTGTGCCGAGATCCCCGCCGCGATGTTCGTCTCATTACGGATATTCTGGCTTTCCGTCATTTAGGTTTGGTGATCTTCCCTCGGGCATTTTCGAAGTTAGGATCGATTTCAGACCACGGGCTCGGTGTTCTCGAGGTTGGACATTCTGGCCTCGTATTCCGCTTCGATGAAACTCAGGTTCGATATTCAACCCTATGCATTCCGAACCCGATCTGTCGTACAATAGTCGAACTCGACATTGATCATATAGAGTCGAGCCCGATTTCGACCATATACGGTTGGGCTCGACTTCAACCGTATACACCCACAATATGAGCAAAAGCTTATCTATAACCAAGATGTCATAAACTCCATCTCTCTATTTTGTGATTTTAATTACTATGCTTTAATTAAATAAATTTGAAAAAACTAGTTGGAGATAAATATTTACATGTGTTTTCTTACGTAATTTTCACTCAAATTAAAAGCATCAAGCAAGCCTGCTTGACCAAACTTTTGCAAAGCACTTTTTGATGGTGTTTGGTTAGAAAAGAGAAGTGTTTTCAACTGTAGTAAAAGCTGTTTTGTTATTATAAAACTAAATTTCTTCTTTTTCAAGAAAGTAGAAATAGAAGCAAAATTAAAAAATATATTTTTTCCAAGAGAAAGGAACAAAAAAAATTATATTTATCGAATTATTTTTTATTAATTTAAAAAGAATTTTCAGAAAACACTATTTTTAGAGACTATTTACTTGGCACAATTATAATTTCCATATTTACTAGCCATAGCAAAACTTACGTTGCCAGGTGCCTGTATTTCTGTATTTGTGCGCGTTTGATAGATTGTATCAATGAGTACAATTTTGGTGTATTCCGATGTATTCAGTTGTCTATATTTAATTTGGTTGTATTCAAAAAAAAAATTAAAAGCATACCGCGCAGTTCACTGTATTCGATTTGGCTATATCCAATTCACTGTATTCAAAAAATACAGGAGAAAATATAAAAAGTCTCCTTCGAAATACAAATATGTATGTATGTATATATATATATATATATATAT
>MCJB01049842.1:409347-429099 GCA_002018475.1 Nicotiana obtusifolia
ATATATATATATATATATATATATATATATATATATATATATATATATATATATATATATATATATATATATATAAACTAGTGATGTGAGGCTAGGGTAGTTGGGTGTAATTTACTTAAGTTAGTGGGTATATCTGTAGTATTAGAAGTTAGTAACTACCTATACGTGGGGTTAGCTGTTAAATGTTAGTTAGTGGTTAGATATGTGTATATATATGCAGTGTAGTGTATAGAACAGAGATGCAATTCATTCTTCTCTTTACTGAATGAAAGAAGAAGTTGTTGAGCTCAAACATCTCTCCTCAATTCCATCTGTGTGTGTGAGTTTTATTATGGTATCAGAGGCACACGGCCATTAGTGTGATCTCTCCATTTCGATCTTCGAATTTTTCATCAGAAGCTCACTGAAGATAGCATCAATGGTGGTGGTCGACAATGAAATGACGAAAAAACTCAATCACAATCATCCTCTGTTTTTGAGTGCAAATGACAATTCTGGAGCAGTATTAATCTCTCTACAACTGTGAGGATAGTAGAATTATTCTGTTTGGAGCCGAGCAATGTGAATTGCAATCCTAGGTCGGAACAAGCTAGGGTTTTATTGACGGCGCATGCAAAAGGAAAAATTACGGTACAAATCTCGTAGATCTTTGAGAGGTGCAACACGGTCGTATTATCATGGATAATGAATTGTGTGTCACCAGAGCTGCTCAGTAGAATCGTTTACTCATCAAATGCAACGGCCGTAACGATCTAAAGGAATGATTTGACAAAATTGATTGTTCAAGGATTTTTCAGATTCACAAAGAAATTGCAACTATCAATCAAGGTACTGCATCGATCTCTTCGTATTTCTCAAAATTACGATTACTATGGGCAGAGTTAGATAGCTTAGCACCAGCATCGGATTGTGACTGTGCAATCAAATGAGTCACTAGCATTTATGGAGCGATTGAAGCTACTACAGTTCCTCATAGGATTGAACGAGTCATATGAACAAGCTTGCAGTCAGATATTGATGATGGTACCGATTCCCCCTATGAATAAGGCTTACTCAATGCTAATGGAACGCGAGAGTCAAAGAACTATGACAAATCATCCAGATCTGGCTGGGAGACGTGATCCAACTGCCTTAATGACAACTAGAGGTGGTGCCTTATTTAGACCTAAAAGAGGCTATAATTTGTACTGTGATTTTTGCAAGATGAAAGGGCACACTCGAGAAAACTGCTACAAGGTTGTTGGGTATCCAACAGACTTCAAGCCAAAGAAGAAAGGAGGATTCAACTCTGCTAATTCTACCTCAGTAGAAGATGCTCAACCACAACACTAAGGAAGCATGATTGCAGCTCAATCCAATGATAGGGACACCACATCATCAGACTTTGGTATAGCACCAGTGTTCCCTCAGGAACAATTCAACCAGATTTTGAAGATGCTGAATAAGGAAGGAGTGTCATACACCTCAGCCAACATGGTAGGTATGTCCTATTGCAGTGCTTGCTTGGTAAGTAATACAGCTAAATCTCACAGTTGGATTGTAGTTACTGGAGCAACAAATCATATGACCTCCATTTATAGCTTGTTATCAGATATAATAGAAGTGATGAAAAACAATAAGCAAAACAGTAAATTTGCCTAATGGAACCAAGGTAGCAGTATCACACATTAGAAGTTGCTGAATAGGAGAAAATCAGGAAGTCAAAAATGTGATGTATATCCCCGATTTCGAGTACAACCTGTTGTCAGTCTCTAAATTGACTAAAGAACTTAAATGTATGGTTGCCTTCTTTCCTGGCTTTTGTGTGTTCCAGGACCTCTCCACTAGGAAAGTGAAGGGGATTGATAGAGAAGCTGATGGACTCTACCTGCTGACTACTACAGATCCTAATAAAAGACAAGAAAATAAGCCCATACACTCACTGCTTGCTAAATTGGACTAGAATACATTGCAGCTTTGGCATAGGAAAATGGGACATCCCTCTTCAAGAGTCATGGGGAAACTACTGCACATTAATGAAGAAGTATGTAAAAATGTAGTAAATAACTGTGATGTATACCTTTTGTCAAAACAAGCAAAATTACCATTTCCTGTTAGTAACACTAGAGCAAAAAGTATTATTAATTTGCTATATATATTATATATATATATATATATATATATATATATATGTTTGGGACCATTTAGAATGGGTACCTATGATGGTAATAAATACTTCTTAACAATAGTTGATGATCATTCAAGAGTGACCTGGATATACTTGTTGAAACTGAAGTGAGATATGATAGTGGTAATCAAAGACTTTCTGTTAATGGCACATAATTAATTTACAAAATAGGTAAAAATGATAAGAACTGGCAATGGAACAAAATTTGTTAATTCTGAATGTGCTAGCTTATTTAGTAGTCTTGGCATCATACATCAAAGATAATGTCCATACACACCACAACAGAATGTCACAGTAGAAAGAAAGCATAGGCATTTATTGGAAATGGCTAGAGCAGTAAGATTTCAGAGACATATACCTCTTAAGTTTTGGGGTAAGTGTGTATTGATGGCAGCCTACTTAATTAACAGGATGCCAACCCAGTCCTTGTAGGAAAGTCACTTTTAAGGTGTTTCACAGAAGAAGTCCCTCAATGGATCACATAAGACTCCTAGAGTGTCTATGTTATGCCACTCCATCAGTTGTAGGAGACAAATTCCAGCCCAGGACACTGGTATGTGCCATGATGGGGTAATCAACAGTCTAAAAGGGGTACCTATTATTTGATCTGACTAACAAAACTTCTTTGTTAGCAGAATTGTCACCTTTAGAGAAAATGTCTTTCCCTTCAAGTCCATAGATGTTGACAGAATTCCCTTATTTGCTCCTAGTCAATAGGCACTTGATAAAGTTGTTACTCTGCCAATTGTTTCTCATAATGGTGAATCAGCTGCTGTGAAGGGAATGTGAACTAGATGATGCTGGAGGTCCAGATAATACTCAGGAAGATGCACACTATGACAATGATAGTAATGGAGAATCATCACCTCTCTATCAAGAAGATGACATGGCAGACATGCCAGAGAATCAACACCTCTCTACCAAGAAGATGACATGGCAGACATGCCATATGCAGGACCTGCTATTGAAGAAGCAGCTGAACATGTTGATTCTACAGCAGAGATAGTAAATGGAGACATAAGTCATGAAACTGGAGTTGAAGTTGCACATCCTTGGCCAGATCACAATGCTCAGGATTCAGACTATTCTCTGAGAAGGTCTTCTAGGGACAAGGCTCCACCACTTTGGCTAAAAGATTATGTAACTACACAAGCCTCTAGTTCATGTGTTTACTCACTATAAAAATACATGAGCTATTGAAAACTATCATCCAAATACCAAGCACACATAGCAGCCTACTCAACAAGTATTGAGCTCACTGCTTTCAATGAGGCGTCACAGGATCCTAAATGGATTGATGCAATGAAAGCTGAGTTGTCTACTTTGGAGGAGAACAAGACTTGGATTATTTTGCCTCTGCCACTAGGTAAGAAAGAAATATGATGTAAATGGGTTTACAAAATAAAGTACAAAGCAGATGAAACAGTTGAAAGATACCAGGCAAGGCTGGTAGCTAAAGGGTATAATCAGAAGGAAGGTCTTGACTACCAGGAGACTTTTTCTCCTGTTGTCAAGATGGTTATAGTAAGGGTGGTTTTATCTATTGCAACAGTTCAAGAGTTGCTCATCCACAAGATGGATGTGCACGATGTCTTCCTACAGGGAGACCTTTATGATGAAGTATACATGCAGATTCCTCAAGGTTTTGCCAGCAAGGGGGAGTCATGGTATGCAAGCTTGTTAAGTCCCTTTATGGACTAAAACAAGCATCAAGGCAGTGGAATGTGAAACTTGTGGAGGCACTAGTGTTATACCCCATTTTTAACATGGGTCAAATTAGAGTATAACATATTGGTGATTCCCATATTTTATGAAACTAGGAGTCGCCACCTAACTATATTAAAAGGTGAGTTAGGACACCTAAATTATCTATTATTAACTCTGTAAGGTCTACTAAACATTAGAGATTCTAAGGTAAGGGCTCAATAAATCGTAAAGAAAAGGTGTAAGACACTCCTTAAGATATGATTTACTGACCGAACTTAAGTTAATTGACTAAGGCTAAGTGGTAGCTTTAAAAGTATAAGCTAGTGTTTAAAAGAATTGATTTGTATTATAGATGAGAACATACATAAGAGGAATAAAAATTAAGAATAATTTGAATCGAGACAACAATCTTTATTTAAGTCATATATCACTTAAGAAATCATTTTTTGGAATCAACGATTTGACATAAAATGAACCAAGTTTTGAGCACCAATTTCAGCACGTGAACTTAAGATGATAAAAAGTGAAAAATAGGTTCTTTGAAAACAAATAGAATTAAAATGCATAGGTCCATTTGACTTCGACAATTAGGTAGTACATAAATGAATACCTTCTAAGCTAAAGTTAGATTCAAAGATTGAGATAAATAAAATATGATATCTAAAATTAATAATAGGCCACGTCCTAAGTGTTAGCATAGTTACTGATTTGATTTTCATCTGAAGTAATACTAAATGGCCATGCAAAAATTAATTGGAAGTTGACAGCAATAAACACATAGTTATAATCAAAAGCAGAATAATAATAATGATAGTTCACCCCCTTTCCGGGGGAAACCAAGGTTAACTTTGGCATTTTTATTGTTCCTATACAGCCCAAATGGTCAAGTCGGCGAAAGAAACACAGTAACAGGAATGCATCAGGGACGACTTCATGGTGACGAGTCTCACATGGTGACGAGGCTCGAAATTGCTCCAAGGTGTACATGCAAAGAAACCGATAGAAGACGCGATTAGAGGAGCAGTTTCATAATTAACGTGTACTAAAATCTAACCAAATTGAGAAATCTATAAAAAAAAAAACTTGCACTAACTCAAGAGAACAAGCCAACAGACTTGCAATGTTTAATGAAATCCTAAAGAAAATGCTACTTGACATATACATATACGGTTTTAAACTGTTTTAACAAAGCCATTTGGCTTACGTGAAAATCAATATACTCAAACTCTAAATGTTCTATTCTATGACAATACTATTGCACCTTATCAATCAATTAAACCAAACTGCCGTCCCATAGTCAAGGTTTCTAGCGAACTAGAATATCAAATAACACTTTCGTTTTTTAGATAATATCTTCGGGTTAAAACAAAAAGGAAATATGGCAGAATAAAGCAATTTTTAGGATCATCTTAATATTTTAATTATTCATAGCCAAATAGTGTTTTAGCCAAATGTTAAAATATTTTAATTATTTTAGTATAGGCATGAAGATCATTTAAGACAGACTTTAGACATGGTTTCCAAGACAGCTACAACTCTACGGTCATATTTGAAGAAGAACCAAAACATTATTTATTTATTTATTTATTTATTTATCTATGAGGGTGTGTTATTCAAACTTCACAACAAAAGCAAATCTACAAACATATACAACATTCTGTAATACAAGGATCCTAACACATGATTTCTAAAATACAGTATTTTAACAACAACAAAATAAACAAAGTGGAGTAGAATTTACCCCTTGTGAGGCAGTGAACTGGAACTTTCGCGGTTTTAGATCTTCTCCACAAGACAAGAGTTGAGCGACAAAATTAAAGAACTTTTGAGTGTTAGATTGTAAGTGCTAAAAGAAAGATCAAGATTGAAAGATTGAATTGAGTTGAGAGAGATTGTTTTATAGTGTTCAAGCTTGTTTTTTTTTTTTTAAACTAAATAAGAATTTTATTAATAGAAGCATAATACAAAAGTGGAGGGGGACATAAACCTTACCTCCAATACAAGAGTAAATGTACACTTAGTCATCCTAGTGTGATAACTAAATATACCTAAAATATGGTAAGGTGTTAGACCTATGGTGATGTGGCGATTGTCTATTTTAAAGTGATAGACATTCGCATGTACAAAAACAGAATGAGATTGTTCTAGGTCAGCTATACAAAAAAGTACATGTTTTCCTACTTCTATTGTGTGATTTAGGGAAGTGATCCCTTGTATGTGCATCTGATATCCACAAAAGCTTTCTAGAGTTCTCAAAAGAATGACAAGAGAGCCCGGGCTATCTTTAATTTTGCTTTGACTTTGTAAAGAAAAGCCAAGTTGAAGATGATTATTTAAAGTGGAGTGATTGTTGCTGTTCACTGTGTGCTGAACTTGCTGCAGTAGCTTGTTTGTGTGTTTCCTGTGTCTTCCTTTGGGTAGTCTTCCTGATTTGGTGTTCAGTTGGGAGCTGCTATCTTCTCTTGTCTCATTCTGATGATGTTCTATTGTTGCTTTCCATTCTTGTGGTGTCTGCTGGGTGGTACTGCTGTGGTGCTAAGTGGAGTCATATTTTCATTGTTGCAATATAACTAGAGATGTCCATGATGATTGCTGAAGCTGCAAGAGATTGAGCACCAGGGGTACTAATACCACACCTTGTAACTACAGCAATAATTTGAACCAATTCAAGTTCCCTTTAGTATAATGGAGGGTGCTGGTTTGCTGGTATTCTATTAACGCTGCTGTTGTGTCTTGAAACTGCTGCTGTTTTGCTTTATGCCTGTGTAGATCCTTATTCCTGTGCTACTTTGAGATTGGGGGTTTTGTGAGTAATGAGGGCTTGAAGCTGTTGCTGCTGCTGCATTGAGTTATGTCTGTGTTTATCCTTGCTCCTGTGTTGCTTTGTGTTGATTGGATGTCTATGAAACATGAGTGCTGAGGGGATCCATGGTGGTTGACTTGGATTGTTGTAGCTCTTGTATGTGTGCTTCTTCTGCTGATAGTTTGCTGGCTGAGTTTCTATGTCTTGAAGCTGCTGCTGATGTGCTTTGTGCTTGTGTATATCCTTGCTATAGTGCTACTCCTGATGATAGTCTGTTGGTGTTTTCAGTTTCCTGTGATGACTGTTGGCTTTATGGATTGCTGATATGCTGCTGAGTGAATTCAGGCTTCCAGTGTTGCAATGTGGCTGGGAATGTCCAAGATGATTGCTGTAGTTGTAACAGATTGAGCACCAAATGTGCTAATACCACACCTTGCAACTGCAGCAATAATCTGAACCATTTCAGCCTGCTTACAGTATTGTGGAGGGGGATGTGTTCAGTGATGGAATTGACATCTATGTTGCTGCTTTTTTGGTTTTTTGTTTGCTGCTGATGATATGGCAATTGATTGCCTGTTAGGTGTGCTTCTGGCTGCTGTAGTTGCTGCAGGCTATGTGATTGGCAGTCCATGCTGCTGTTTCTGCTAAACTGTGTGATGACTGAGTACCAAAGCTCTATGGTGCTAGGGAGTGTCCATCTTGCTGCTCCTATGTTGCTGCTATTATTTGGTTGAGTGCTTGCTGAGTTACTGCGTTGAATGCTACCAAGGGAAATACATGATAATTGTTGTAATTGCAATAGATTGAGCATTATAAATGCTACTATCATACATTGCAATTGCACCAATAATTTGGCCTCTTCTAAGCTATCTGCAGAGTTGTGAAGTATGCTCTGATCATGTTTGTGTGTTTGCTGAGATTGGTTAGAGCTTGACTCCAAGTTGCTGGTGGCTAGAATTAGTAGGTATTGATAGTAGCCCTTGTCAGCATTTTTCGGCAAGAAAGAACATCATGTTAGATTGGATCCAATTCTCCAGTTTCTCCTCTTTAAAGTTGTTGTAATGATGCTTATAATGGCATCCAGGTATAGCTGTGTGCCTGCAAACAACAGCACACAGATTATATGAGATCCTTCAGTCACTGTCTGCTCCTTTCGGCTGAAGGTTTTAGGAGTATTTATAGGTAAAAAACAACTAGGGTTTCATGAGCGAGAATTGAAATTTCGGATTCAAAATCTTGGTCAACATATCCGTTTGAATCCGAACGTTGGAGGCTTGGATGGACTGCATCTTCACGTGATGCTTCAGGCCATACCCGAAATGGTGAGATTTGATTTGCACCTTGAAGATTCGCGACAAAAAGAGAGATAAAAGAAAGCATCAAGACAAAAAGATAGATAGAGGGTAATGACATATGCACAAAGATGATGCAGCATATTTTGATATAGAGGATGAAGAAGATTGGATTTTTGTTCATAAGAGGAAAGGAGAGGGATGGGGGCTTCTAAGTCTTGGAAGACCTAATTTAGTTATACATCATACTCTTACAGATTGGGCTTACAGGGATTGGACTATTGGAGCTGATTTGGGCTTGATTTGGGCTCATGAGTTGGATTGAATTTTATGGCTTTTTTCTTCTTCAAATTAATTTCTTTTGAGCTCCCTTTTCTTAATAATTTGGACTCAATAAAAGTACATTGAGCATATATAATACTATATATTAAAATAAATGATTAACTCAGTAATAGTCATTTAACTGTAATATTAATAATAATTCTAATAATACATAATAAAATAATTTTTTTTCGTAATAGTAGTAATAGCTTCAATAATTATAGCTATATAAATAGTAGTAAATAACTAATAAAAAAAATAGAGCATTAGATTATTAATGACTAGGGAGCACCAGAAAATTAATCAGAAGAAAGGTAGGACAAAATTGGGTATCAACAACTAGTACAGTCAAGATTTGTACGAAGTCAACTAGATCATTCTTTGCTGACAAGGAAGATTGGACAAAAGATAGCAGTGGTTCTTGTCTATGTTGATAATCTATTGATCACAGGCAATGACAAAGACTTAGTCTTAGAGACAAAAGGTATTCTGCAGCAAGCATTCAAGATAAAAGATCTAGGAGAATTGAAGTTCTTCTAGGAATAGAGTTTGCAAGATCCAACCAGGGAATTCATATGAACCAAAGGAAGTATGCTTTGCAGCTTATATCAGAATTAGGTTTAGGGGGAGCTAGACCAGCATGGACTCCTCTAGAGTGCAATCTAAAGTTAACTAGCAAAGAATATGATAATCATATCGGAGAAAGGAATATGAACTCTTGGAAGATGTTGCCTCATATCAGAGATTGATAGGTAAACTATTATACCTCACCATGAAAAGGCCAGACATAAGCTTTACTGTATAAACCTTGAGTCAGTTCTTACAACAACCTAAGAAGTCTCACATGGAGGCCTGAGAATAGTGAGGTACATCAAGAGAGAACCAGGAATGGGTGTTTTATTGTCAAGCAAACTAACAACTTAGCTCAATGCCTACTGTGATGCTAATTGGGCCTCGTGCCCAAACACCAGATGATCAGTGACAAGGTATTTGGTAAAGTTTGGAGAGTCACTGATATCCTGGAAGTTAAAGAAGCAAACAACAGTCTCCAAAAGTTCAGCAGAGGTTGAGTATAGAAGCATAACTTTTGTAGTATCAGAGGTTGTTTGGCTAATCAGACTATACTCAGAACTTAGTGTCCACTTGACTTTGCCTGTGACACTACTATGTGATAGCAAGGAAGCAATTCAGATTGCTGAGAATACAGTTTACCACGTGAGAACAAAGCATATAGAATTGATTGCCACTTCATAAGGGAGAAGGTTCAGAATGGAAGTATAGCACTAAGACATGTGCAATCAAGAGAGCAACGGACAGATATTCTAACAAAAGGACTTGGCAGACCACAACACGAGTAATTGATTTCCAAGCTGCGATTGTATAACATCTTTGCACCCTCCAGCTTGAGGGGGAGTAATGAGACTAGTAATGTGAGGCCAGGGTAGTTGAGTGTAATTTACTTAAGTTAGTGGGTGTATATGTAGTATTAGAAGTTAGTAACTATCTACACGTGGGTTAGCTGTTAAATGTTAGTTAATGGTTGGATGTGTGTATATATATGCAGTATAGTGTATAGAAAGAGATGTAATTCATTCTTCTCTATACTGAATAAAAGAAGAAGCTATTGAGCTCAATCTTCTCTCCCCAATTTCATCTCTGTGTGTGAGCTATATGTATAATATATATATATATATGTGTGTGTGTGTGTGTGTGTGTGTGTGTGTGTGTGTGTGTGTGTGTGTGTGTGTGTGTGTGTGTGTGTGTGTGTGTGTGTACACTCTAAAATAATGAATACACTGAAATCCGGCCAAATCTAAGAAGTACCAGAAATAAAATATACTCAAATTAGAGAAATATACTCGGATCTGAGAAAACCCGGTCAGTTGGCCATGGATTCCGGCTAGAGATGACGATAGTGGTGGAGGAAATGATGAAGCTAATTTGGTACTCGATTTTTTCGATGGGTTTTATTAACCAAAGCAGTGAGTAATTGGTCTTCATTGGCATAAGAAAATACAGCGATGAGAAGAAATAAACCCAAGAAAATTAGTGGATGATGTTGGAATCATATTTTTTTAACCTCCCAAAAGACTGTAAAATAATTACCTTTAGTAGTGCTGATGGAAAAATTGGGAGGGGAAAGAGTAGAAGCATCAAACATGGTTCGCTATGACAAGAAAGAGTGTAACGACCCAAACGGTCATTTTGGGGATTTATGCTCCTTTCAATTATTCGAAGTCTTGAATAACTTCATATGATGTATTATGACGTGTGTGAATCGTCGGTTTTGATTTTCAGGTGTTTCGGAATTTGTTCGGAAGGATGAAATTCACGTTTGAAGCTTTAAGTTGGAAGAGTTGACAAAGTTTGACTTTTATGCAAACGACTCTAGAATGGGAGTTTTGATTGTTCCAATAGCTCCGTATGGTGATTTCGGACTTAGGAGTGTGTTTGGATATTTATTTTGAAGTCTGTAGTTGAATTTGGCTTGAAATAGCGAAAGTAAGAAATTGAAGGTTTGGAAGTTTGACCAGGAATTGACTTTATTGATATCGGGGTCGAAATCCAATTCCGGAAATTGAAACAGCTCCATTATATCATTTATGACTTATGTTCAAAATGTGAAGTCATTCCAGATAGATTTGACATGTTTCGGCACAAGATATAGAATTTGGAAATTTGAAAAATTTATAAGTTCGATTCGAGGTGTAATTTGTAATTTCGACGTTGTTTGATGTAATTTGAGACCTCGAGTAAGTCCGTGTTATGTTACTAGTACTTGTTGGTATAGTTGAACGGGGCCTCGAGGGGCTCGGTTGCGTTTTGGAGGGGATTCAGATCATTTTGGAACTATTTGGTTAAGGCTGGTTTGGCTGGGATTCGGGTGTGACCGCACCTGTGGAGCTATGGGCGCAGGTGCAGAGTCGCAAAAGTAGCAGAGTGGCCGCAGGAGCGAAAAGGGCTATGTTTGGAAGCATCACAGATGCAAAGTTTTGGGCCGCATCTGTGTTATCACAGAAGCGATGGCTAAGGCGCAGGAGCGGACGTTTGCGCAGATGCGCGATTAATATCGCACCTGCGATGTCGCAGGAGCGAATGTTTTTTCGCAGGTGCGAAGAGCCATTTATCCAGTTGCTTCCGCAGAAGCGGACTTCAGGTCGTAGAAGCAACGCCGCAGAAGTGGCTAAAATTATTTGCAGAAGCGAACATGCCTGGGCAGAACTATATTTCGAGTTTCTGGTCGTTTATTTCACATTTTGGGATTTTGGAGCTTGGTTTGGACGACTTTAGAGAGGAATTTCACCACACGAATTGGGTAAGTATTCTTAACTCGGTTGTGATTATATTTCATGAATTAATCTTCGTTTTCGGCATTGGATTATTGATTTTTTAAAGAGAAATCGGAGGAATTGTCTATAGTTTCATAAAATGAATTTTTGAGATTTGAATGTCGATTCAAAGTCGGATTTGAGTGAAACTAGTATGGTAGGCCTTGTAATTGAATGGGTACTGGGATTTTGTGAGTTTCGTCAGATTTCGAGATGTGGGCCCCACTGTCGACTTTTCGAGCGGAGTTGGGAATTTTTATAAATTGTTAAAGTGTAAGCATTGGAGTATATTTTAATTAATTTGCATGTTGTTTAACTAGTTCCGAATCGTTTGGCTTGAAATTGAGGAGATAGGAAGGTGTTCGGAGGTTGATATGTGCGGAATTGTATTTTCGGAGTATTGTTTAGCTTGCTCGGCATCGGATTCGGCTAGTTCGAGGTAAGTAACATTTCTATTCTTGAAGCTGAGAGTATGAACCCTGAATATACGTGTTATGTGATTTGTTGGAGGTGACGCACATGCTAGATGACGGGTGTACGGGTGTGCACCGTATAAATTGTGACATAATTGATTCCGTGAAATTTTATAGTCAAATAATCTTGGCATTATCTATGTACTTTCATGTGTTAAAGAAATCGAGCTGAGAATCATGTTAAAAATCATGCTGAGACTATATGCTGATATTATTGAGACCCACAAAGGTCGTATTGCTGTTGAATTATTTGTTTAAATTGTAAATTTCATACTCAGTCATGTTCATCCAGAATGTGAGGATATTTATGGGGTCGAGCTGCATGCGGTAGCAGGCCATGTTGTCTCATATATATATATATATACATACATACTTTGGCGAGGGGCTTATGAGCCAGGAACCCATACGTGCTGAGTGATTGTGCGTGTGTGTGTGTGTGATAAAGTGGGCATTTGAGGAAGACAACTTGAGTATGTCGATGGCGAGAGTGCCTGGAAATATCATCATGAAATTATTTATTTGACTTGCATACTTGACATGTAGACATAGAGATGTACTTTCCTCATGCCATTTGATAATGAAATTCTTACATATATATATATATATATACATACATACATACATACTTTGGCGAGGGGCTTATGAGCCAGGAACCGGTACGTGCTGAGTGATTTTGTGTGTGTGTGTGTGTGTGTGATGAAGTGGGCATTTGAGGGAGACAACTTGAGTATGTCGATGGCGAGAGTGTCTAGAAATATCATCATGAAATCATTTATTTGACATGCATACTTGACATGTAGACATAGAGATGTACTTTCCTCATGCCATTTGATAATGAATTCTTTATTGTGGAAGAAAGTTTTTGGGAAAAAATCACAGTTTTCAAATTCACTCACATGTTGGTGATTTAGTGAAAAGAACTGAGTTTTACTGTCATCCTTGAAAAAAACAATGTCTATTTTTCTGGAAATTATGAATGAAAGAGCATCATATCTTGAGTTATTACTTGTATTGTTTTATTCATGTTGTTATAAACTGTTTCCTGACTGTTGATGATATACTCTGACTTTTGTCCAAGCTCGTCACTACTTTCAACCTAAGGTTATATTTGTTATTTATTGAGTACATAGGGTCGGTTGTACTCATACTACACTTCTGCACTTTGTGTGCTGATTTCTTATGCTGAATGTTGCTGTGTATGGCGGGAGATGGCATGGAAGATGTACCTACGATCCGGTTATAGCTGCCTCTTGTTCCTGGTAGCTTTAGAATTTTTAATCTTGTTCATGTATATTTCAAACAGATGTTGTATTTTATTTCATACCAGCTTTGTAAATACTAAATCTTAAAAGCTCATGATTTGTACTACCAGTCCTTGGAGAGTGTATTAGAGTCAGTTAAATATTAATTGAATCGGATTGTTGTTATTTGGCTTCCCTGGCAGGTGAAATTAGGTGCCATCACTGCTAGTTGAATTTTGGGTCGTGAGAAAGAGAGCTTGAGGGAAGAGGATAAATTGGACAAATACCTGATGACCAATCTCTCTTGAAAAAATTTTCGACAAATTTGAGAACTAGTGTTAAACGTCCAGATCGGGAGAAATGAGGGAGAAGAAGGAAATACAGGGAAAAGAGAGAGGATTGAGGGATCAGTTGTATATATTTATACTTTGCTATAAAATATAAAAAGTGATTATAAATAATAATATTTTTAAAGTATTTTGATTTATAATAAATATGATGCATTATTTAGCTATAGCATGTAAAATTTTCTTAATCTAACACATTAATAAGTTCAACAACTTGGGCCGGTCTACCACGCCCAATGCCTTATTTGGCCCAATCCCCCACCCATGCCAATCGGGAATTTTATTTGGGACATGGATCGTCCCGGCCCACATGACATGCTTACTTGCAACATCGTGATTAGTTCAAATATTATAATGTTAATTTTGGTTAAAAAAATTAAGAAAACCAATTATGCATTTATATTTATGATTTCTCATGACCCCTCCAATTCTCCCTGCGCCTTGAGCCATCTTTATTCAATTTATAACAATCTTTTCTTTCTCTCTCTCTCTCTCTCTCTCTATATATATATATATATATATATATATTTATACTAGTTGTTTTACATGTAGTGTAAAGATATTCATTTTGTGTAATTAAGTAGAGAATGTTCTTTTAGCGATCAAAACTAGTTTTTGGATGGTGAATAGTTGCATTTGGTAACTAGTTTACATCATTTGTATTGATCAGGCCAATAATTATTAAGGAAGGAAGGATTCGTGGACCTGACATTGCAAGTTGGCTTGGGTGTGTTACTAGATTTTAGGAAGAAGGGAGGAGATACCTTTTGTATTTTCATCACATTATCATGAAAAGGACGTCCAATATATTTTGCTCTTCTTGAAGGTATGTAATACTAGTATTGCTAAGCTTCTTCTCACAAATCTCACTTAGGTTCCACGGATACACAACGGGAAAGAAAAACAAATTTTGACAAATTTTGATCTTGAATCAACATAATGTTCCTAAACTTTTGTGTTATGGTAGTAATTTAGGGGTTGCAAAGAGACAATAAAAAATCGATAAAAAAAGAATTATTTAGAATCAAAATTCCAAGGTTTATCATATTTTTCATGATTCACATTTATCATGACGATTGATAACTTAGAGCAAACTCAAAGTTTTTACTATATATCCACGTTAATGCATCTCTCAGAATGTATATAACAAGGTATTAACTGAATAGCTACTTGAACGCATTGTATATTAACCACATCAGGATAATTTCTCGAATCTAGATCCAAATTGTCTACCAATGACGAGACATTTACAAAAAGGAAAGCTAGATTTCCTGATTTCGATCCAGCATGCACAACCATATACATGGGCACAGAGATGGAGCTAGTACTTCAATTTTATGGGTTGGAGATTCTAATTCTTTTAAGTTATTGAGTTCTAAATTAATAGTTTGTACATATTTAGTATATTTTGAAAGACAAATATAAAAATTTAAATCAAAGCTACTGAATTCGGCCGAATTCGCTCCCGATACTCTAGCTCCGTTCCCTGCGTGGGCATCACCTTCCAGCATGCCCAACCCTATACATGGGCATCACCTTCTGTTGCAGATCACTTGCACAAATTAAATCACTTTCTCTACTGACCCTTCATTCAAGGCATGCATCTAAGAGGCAGCAACAACACATAGCAGCCAAACTACATAATAAATTAATAATCATTAGCCCTTTTTTCGCTCATGAAAAACATCAAATTACAAGCTAATAAGAGAATGGTGTTCGGGAAGGAAGGCAAATTAATTGAGAATATTAATTTGACGTGCTTCAGTATTTATTTTTATCATTGAAATCGTACCACTGTACTTTAAAAGTTAATTATACGTATGACCGACTCAAGAATAAAGCCAGTAAAGCTTTTGCTTTAGGCGCCCAAGAGTTAAAGGCCTCCCGAAATATTGCTATTATTATTTATATTTGATACACACGGTACTATAAGACAGAAATTATAGTAAATATTATACTAATCCAAGATAGTCATTTTTGTCAATACACTACCTTAATTTTTGTTGTTGAAGTAACATATAAGAAGGATTGAGTTATTTAATTTAAATTCTAAAATATTAGAAAAAGTTTTACTGTTGAAAACATGAAAAATTGAAACAATAACTTAAAATATTAGAAATGAGATTTAAATTCCTAATATCATAACCATGCAAGGAAATAATAAAGCTTTTTATTTTTTTTATTTTATATATATATATATATATATATATATATATATATATATATATATATATATATATTATTATCACTAAGTAGTTAAGATTTCTGAATGTTAGAGTTAGTAGAAGAGGCTATAGATGCACGCTAAAGTTGGGGCTGCGTGTCCAACTTTAGGATGATGACATACATGTTCACTTTCTTCAGATAAATAGAAAGCTTATTTACCAAAAGAAAAAGTTTTTTTATTAATTGAAAAATTTAAATAATGAATACAAGTAAATATGAAAGTTATAAAATTAATTGTAATATTATAACAAAGATTGTAGTTTTGTGGTAAATAGTTATGCATTAAATAGAAAGGTTAAATAATGAATACAAGAAATCCAACATGCAATACTTACGAAGAATCAAGAAGCCGATTGACATTTAATTTTGTATTAAATAGAAAAATTAAATAATGAATACACGAAATCCAACTTGTAATACAAACTCGATAGACATTTTGTGTTGGATTTTCATGCTTTAGATAATAATATAAATAATATATAATTTTTATGTAAAAGGTTTTTATTTAAAAAAAAAATTAGTTGAGCTTGTTCAAATGAATGAATAAATTAACTTAAGTTTCTATCTCTCATTAATTAGTACAGATACCTACCCTATTTGTTCTGATTTTTGCTTCTTTGCGTATATTCGATCTTTTTTCTTTTCTGTGTTTATCTTGATTTTATTTTTCAATTTTAACTTGATTTTTCTAAATGAACTGTTTCTATTTCTCACCAAAAGAAATACTTGAAAGAATCATTTTTATAGTTTTGCATCTCAAAAATATTAGAAAGTGAACTTGAAATAAAAATATGCATTAGTTTTATTAAAAAGTTTATGATACCTTACTTTTGACTTTAAGCCAGCGATATTATTGAGCCGCCTCTGATTATACATTTAGGATGCGATAATTATTGAAATTATAGATTAGGATGCGATAATTATTGAAATTATAGATTAAGAATGTGATATTTGTTGAACTTGAGTGATACTTTTCACGTTTATATCTAAGCATCATGTCAATAATGTGTGCTCAACTGAATTCGTAGAAACATATTGTTACATACGTCTCTATCCAGGAAAGGGTGGAGGTACGTACCATCCGCCCATGACACCAGTAGCTCCTTGGTTTTGTTTTTGTTTTTTAGGATGTCCATGTCCATGTCCATGTTCGTGTAGGGGTGGGGGTGCACGGTACTGAAGGGGGTGGCAGCTCTGAGGAGGGTAACCTTGTGGGTATCCCATGGGAGGGTAATATCCTTGTGTAGGATAACCTGGTGTATATCCGTGGCCCTCAGGAGGATATACTGATACTGGCGGTGGCGGAGGATATATTCCACTGGGGTAACCTTGCGGAGGATAACCTAATCAATATCACACGCAGAAGCCAAAAAGATGGAACCCCAATTTCCATTAGATCCAATCCAAAGAATATCGTTGCAAATATGCCCGAGATCCAAAATTATAAACACGAAGAAAATGAATTGGAAAAAAGATTCAAATTCTTACCTTGAGGGGGAGGGAGACCTACAGGAGGTTGTTGAATATGATTGTTCATGATCTAATTTTTTCTTGATATAGATACTTCTTTAATATCTTCCAAAAGGAGAGAGAGAGGGGGAGGTAATAATGGGGTTAAAAGTGGGAGAGAAGGGATTTTGAGATTTTTATAAGGTTTGTCAAAGAAAAAAGAAAAATGAAACCAAGGAGTCAAGGACCAAATTAAACTACATTGTTGTTCATGGTGTATTTTTTACATATTGTGAGAGCACTTGATAGGAAACTATGCGTGTAGAAGACGAGTGCAAGTACCTTCAGTACCAAGTAAAAGGAACCCTTGCATTGGAATTGCGGGAGGGAAAATAGTACAACTGATCGGTTCTGAGTTTTCCTTGCTCGAAATTATAGGACAAGAATTAATGGTCCTCACAAGTTTTCACTTAGCAATGATGTAATTTCAATTTATTTCTCCTTCTATTTTATTTTTAAATTTCATGTTGAAATTAAATTATGTCATATAAATTGGAACAGAAAAACTATATAGCAAAAATCCAACAACATAAATTAGCACTACTCCATTGCGTCATTGTTAGCTGTATACCCGCTTCTCTAACCAAATGTGATTTTGCACAGATCATTCTACTCTTTTCTTTCTTTCTACTTTCGTTTTTCTAAAGGTAAGAACTATTAATGAAAAAATTCATCGTCTTTTTTCATTATTTAGCTTTCTATCAGGTTATAGTCTAATCAATAACATATGACAATTAGGCCTTATTCTAATGCTTAAGAGGACATCGAAATAACGTTAAAGTCATAAGTTTCACCTCTATCGGAATGTACGGGTAATGGTATTACCACAACTCTTCTGAAAATGTGGATAACATTATATTTTTTCATTATTGTGTAATTATTTTGTAATAATCTAATTTCCACAAATAAAAAAAATGTATATCTTTGAGTAATCTAATTCTTAACCCGACGATCATAGAATGTCAAATTTTATTGCAACCTTGCCTAATTTCGTTACCGAATTGGCCAACCTTAAGCTTATACATTTTGCTTTAAGGTAAGTACTTCTCTTTATTAGAGATTTCAATGTGTATAATTTGCTTCCTGGATCCTCATGGTTCCAAGTAGTCCTATATCTGATTAAAAGATAAAAGGAAATCCCGCTGTATTCCGCATTCACGTAGGGTCCGGGAAGGGCCACACTTAAAGGATACTCATAAGATTACCAAGATTAACCTTGTCCCTTGTAAATGTCATCACCCAAATTTCCAACCAAAGAGGTCGTGATGACGCCTAACACCACTTGCTAGGCAAGCCAACAAATAACAAAATAAAGGCAATGCAAAACGTAAAATAACGTGATATCCACTACTAGAAAACAGCAATTTAGCAACCAAAAATTAGCGACCAACGTTGGTCTGCCAAAAAAAGCGACCAACGTTGGTCTGCCAAAAAAAGCGACCAACCTTGGTCGTAACACTAGTAAAAAAAAATAAAAAAAACTTAAAGCAATTAGCGACCAAAGTTGGTCGCTAATTGGTCGGTAAATTCATCAACATGTTGACCGGACTGGTCAGACCAATCTGGTCAAAGATATTTCAATATTTGCGACCAACTTTGGTCGCAAAAGTGGACCCACGTTTAAAATTTGCGACCAAGTTTGGTCGCTAAGTGACGGGTAATATTGGGGCAAACTTAGCGACCAATGATGGTCGCTTATGTTGAAAATAAAAAATAATCCGATTTGCAAATTGCAACCAACTTTGGTCGCAAAATGTAAAGTATAAATATTTGCGACCAAAGTTGGTCGCTTATTAAAGGAAAATTTTATCGGGAGATAGGCGACCAACGTTGGTCGCTTATCTGGAAAATTTAAATAAATCAGATTTTATTTTTTTGCGACTAACGTTGGTCGCAAATGTGAAAGTATATATATTAGCGACCAATTTTGGTCGCTTTCTTGTCAATATTTTACCAAAATTAAACTCACTTTTGTATTTACTGCATGTCTAAATAATATAAATGTAAGCCATTAACGCTTTTGTAATACAAGGGATTAATATGCAGTTAAGTGTATTGAGCGTGCGTGCAATACATTTAGTATATATATACTATACTATATTATACTATATATATATCGAATATAATTTTAATATATATATATATATATATATATATATATATAAATACCTTGATATATCGAATATATATTGATATATAATACACTATACAATATAATATACTATAGTATAGTGTATTGTATAATACATATATATATAACTTGATATATATGACGCTATACTATATATATATATATACATATATATATATATATATATATATATATATATATATATA
>MCJB01049842.1:429899-495102 GCA_002018475.1 Nicotiana obtusifolia
TATATATATATAGTATATATAGTGTATTGTATAATACACATACAATACACTTAGTATATTCAATACACTTAGTATATATAATGCTAAGTGTATTGTATGGTGTATTATACAATACACTATACTATATACGTATATATATATATATAGTATAATGTATTACATATCAAGTTTTACATATATATATATATATATATATGTATGTATATATATATAACTATACATATATAAGAACATGAATACATATATAAGAACATGAAGCGCTCGGAACACATGGACGGATTTCTTTTGGTATTGATACACTTGTAACGATGAATCACCATTATAGTATATATACATATATAACTTGATATATAGTACGTTATACTATATATATATAGTATAGTGTATTGTATAATACACTATACAATACACTTACTGTATATATATATACTATAGAATAATATAAATATAAGCCGTTAACGCTTTTGTAATACAAGGGATTAATATACTAAGTGTATTGTATATACTAAGTGTATTATAATTCTAAGTGTATTGCATATACTAAGTGTATTGTATAGTGTATATATAGTATAGCGTTACACTATATCAATATATTACACTTAGTATATGCAATACACTTAGTATATATATAATATGCTCTACCATATAATTTTAGCTAACGCACTAAATATCGAATATAGTTCAAAATAAATAAATAAATATATAATATAGTATATGTACATATATACTGACTTTTATATATATATATATATATCTATTTATATATATACCTAAATTATATTCGATATATATATAGTATAATATAAGTGTATATGTATACTAAGTGTTATTTTATATATACAATACGCTATACTATATTATATATTGATTTATTTATTTATATGTATATATATATATATATATAAAAAAATTAAATTTAAGATATAATATAGTGTATATATGTATATATATATATATATATATATATAAATATTTATAAATTCATCTGCTAAACTGACGAAGATAGCGACCAACATTGGTCGCTATTTTGAATTTATTTAAAATAGCGACCAATGTTGGTCGCTATATTGAATCTAATTTTTTAATAAAGCGACCAAGTCTGGTCGCAATTTCGGTCGCTATTTTTTTTAATTCAGACAAAAACGGGCTGTCTATCTCATTTCCCCCAAAATCCCCAAAATCCCCAAATACACAAACCCTAACGCTGCTGTCCCCCACCCCCACCCGCGATAAAATCGTCCGCCGCTGCACCGTCGCCGCCGCTGCACCGCCTCCGCTGCACCTACTGTTCTTATCCGTCTGCCTCTCTCTCTCTCTCTCTCCTTCTCCACACACAGAATATAAGGTGTGTCTATGCCTATTGTATTTTTTTCTTTTACCTATGGGTTTCTAGACTTAATGTAGAAAGCGTCCTAATTCTAGCTATGTTTAACTGCTGCAATGGTTATAATACTGAAATTCTCAAGATGTAGGATACTTTGACGCAAATTGGGTTGATTCTCATGTCTTTTCTGCTGGTGACTATATATTTTGAACGAATGTGCTACTGTTTACACCTTATTCTCAAGTTCAATCAGCACATAATTCATCACTAGCAAGTAGTAACCTTTATTAGTGATTGATACATGACAGAAGAGAAGATTATGAAAAGGTTCTTTATTAATTTAGAAAGCAATTTGAATCTACTTTCCCAAATAGATCGACAGCAAGTTTAACTAGTTCAATCTGGTGCAGCATTACACAACTATCATCATTTGAAAAGCCAACAATACCAAAGAATAGGCAAAGGAGAAATTTTTTTGATTTTAAATCGGCAACATTTTTTAAAAAGATTAACATTTTACTTAATACGGGAATCGTTAAACTTTTTTAATAACATAATAAAATAATATTGAAAGTACATTAAAAATTTAATATAATAAATAAAGATTAAAGAAACTCAAAGAAAAATAAAATATCTGGAATTCTTTTATTAGTATAAATACACAATAGTGTTAGGTTTAGTATTATAAATCAACTATAAAGTTTGAACTTTCAAATAATTAAAATATTAATTTTTTTAAAAAATATTTATGAAAGGTTTTTGCTATTAAGAAAGTATAGACTTTACCTCTTAAACCTTTAGTAATATTGCTATTTATGTATTGAAATTTTAGTTTATGCATTGGAATTTTAGTTTATATGGTTTGATTTAGTTTATGAATTGAACTTTTAGTTTATAAATTGAACGTTTAGTTTATAATTTTCCTCTTGTTTTATTTGTATAGATGGAACATCGTACTTGGATGTACAATAGGAATTATCCTAATCGACGGGGATTGAGGGAGGATTTTGTAGAAGGGGTGGATGACTTTATTAGACATGCAATGTCACTTCCACCCTACCTAGAAGATGGAATAATTAGGTGCCCTTGTGTTAAGTGCGACTGTATGAAGTTTGGGCAACCAGATGAAGTTAAGGTTCATCTTTATAGAAAGGGCTTTATAAAAATTACTTTGTATGGACTTATCATGGAGAGATCGATGGTAGAGATGGGATATTTCATAATCTAGTTGTGGGTGAAAGTAGTAGGTCGGTGGATAATACAAATAGGGATTCCGGAATTCGTCATATGGTTTCGGATGCTTTTGGGATGCACTTTGGGGGTGATTCTAATGAAATTATTGAACAAATTCCTAATGATGAGGCAAAATATTTTTTTGATCAATTAGAGGAAGCTAGTCGCCCACTACGCGACGGAAGTCCGCACTCTAAGTTGTTTGTTGCAGTTAGATTACTAAGTATGAAATCTGACTGGAATATTTCTCAAGGAGCCATGGACTCTTTCATCGACCTTATGCACGAGCTAGTTGACCGTGATGTCGACTTACCTCTTGATTTTTATAAGGCAAAGAGATTGGTTTCTAAGTTAGGACTTTCGGCAATGAGAATTGATTGTTGTGAAGCTGGTTGCATGTTATACTATAAAGATGATGCTGGTCTGGACAGTAGTAAATTCTGCGGAAAGCCTCGTTTCAAGAGGCTTTCCAGCGGGAAGATGGTCGCTATCAAGTCGATGCATTATTTACCTCTTATACCAAGGTTAAAGAGGTTATATGCGTCGATGAGCTCTGCTCCTCATATGAGATGGCACTTTGAAAATAGAAGACCACCCGGTGTTATGTGTTATCCTTCTGATGGAGAAGCTTGGAAGCACTTTGATAGGACGTATCCGGATTATGCTAGTGAACCGAGGAATGTTCGGTTGGGTTTGTGTGCTGATGGCTTCACCCCATTTTCTGTTTCTGCAACATCCTATTCATGCTGGCCTGTGTTTGTTATACCATATAATCTACCACCGGAGTTGTTCATGACTAGTCCATACATATTCTTGAACTGTATTATCCCTGGTCCACGTAATCTAAAAAGCTTAATTGATGTATATTTGCAACCACTGATTGACGAGCTAAAATATTTGTGGTATGATGGTGTTGAAACATTTGACGTATCAACCAAACAGAATTAAATTTGCGTGCCAATTTAATGTGGACAATTAATGATTTTCCTGCGTATGGAATGTTGTCTGGGTGGATGACTGCGGGAAGCTAGCTTGTCCATACTGCATGGAAAATAGTAAAGCGTTCACTTTGAAATATAGCCGAAAGCAGTCATGGTTTGATTGTCATCGTCAGTTCTTGCCTCCTAATCATGAGTTTAGAAGGATGAAAAATGCATTCAGAAAGAATAAAATTGAATGTGATTTTCCACCTCCGATACTTTCAGGAGAGGAAATTTGGGAGAGGGTCCAGAGCTTCAGTAAAGTTACTGAAGCTCCACCTTATAGATTCCCAGGATACGGTGTTACTCACAATTGGACGAAAAGGAGCATATTTTGGGATCTGCCTTATTGGAAGGATAATCTTCTCCGTCACAACCTTGATGTCATGCACATTGAGAAGAACTATTTTGATAATCTGTTCAACACAGTGATGGATGTTAAAGGTAAGACCAAGGATAATGCAAAGGCTAGAATGGACTTGCAAGAATATTGCAGGCGGCCTGAACTACACTTGCAAACAGCACAGAATGGTAAGGTGTTCAAACCCAAAGCAAGTTACACATTCACTTTGGATGAACGACGGCAAATTTGTGATTGGGTTGCAAAACTGAAGATGCCTGAGGGTTATGCTTCGAATTTTGGGCGCAAAGTTGATATGGAGGCGGGGAAGTTGAGTCATTTGAAAAGTCATGACTGTCATGTCTTCATGGAGACCTTACTGCCTATTGCATTTAGTGGTTTGCCTGAAAGAATCTGGAAACCCATCACAGAGATCAGTTTGTTCTTCAAAGACATGTGTTCTTCCACGTTAAGGGAAGAAAACCTACTGCAGATGGACCAGAACATTCGTGTCACCTCTTCTAAGATGGAAAGGATATTTCCATGTGGGTTTTTTGATGTGATGGAACATCTTCCAATCCACCTTGTACACGAGGCACGACTTGGAGGGCCCGTTCAATGCAGATGGATGTATCCATTTGAGAGGTAATATTACATTTTTTACTCCTAATTTTCTGTTTTATTTTAATGTTCTTGGCTAACCTGAAATTATGATAGGACAATCGGCAAATGCAAACAATTCGTTAGGCAGAGGAACAGGGTTGAAGGATCTATATCTTGCAAAGGAGACTGCCCATTTTTGCTCTTACTATTTTGAGAGTAATGTGGCATGTGCTAGGAATAGGCCCAACAGACACACAATCGACCTTATGAATGATCCGTCATACCCGCCTATGTCCATATTCAATCAACCAGGCTGATGTTCTAAAGAAGTTAGAAAGAGGAGTTTGAGCGATGTGGAGTTCAAGTCAGCTACACTTCACGTGTTGCTAAATTTTCCAGAAGTCGTACCATTTCTCAAGTAAGTATTGATTTAGTAGTTATCAAAATATAACAATTACTGTGACTGCATCTCAATGCAACTACTAAAAATGTTTGATGTGTCACAGTCACTTTGTCAGTCAATTTGGCCATGATGCTGTATACGAGATTTGATACTTGGTTCAAACAATTTGTAAGTTTCTCCTTAAAATATTCTAACACTATGTAAGTAAACAATGTTTGAAAGTTATGCTGACATATGAATTTTTTTAACAATATGTAGGTAAATGATCCAAATAATGGTGTAAACCAATTTTTGAAAGATATATCTTGGGGACCTGGGGTTATGGTCAGAACAATGTCTAAGTACGTTGTGAATGGCTATAAGTTCCATACCGATGATTGTTCAAAAAATAAAAATAGCAACAACAGTGGGGTGTGGGTTCAAGATGCTGATGGCAACCAAGATGGAGGTATTGATTACTATGGTGTGATCAAAGAAATAATTGAACTAGAATATACAGGTTGTCCATACAAGAAATTGATACTCTTTAGATGTAAGTGGTTTGACCCACACCCAACAAGAGGTACTAGAGTCCACAATCAGTACAACCTAATTGAGGTTAATCATAAGAGGGAGTATGATCGCTATGATCCTTTCATAATTGCACATAATGTTAGGCAAGTGTATTATGCTCCTCATCCATTGGGGCGGAATAAGTTTGATTGGTGGGTTGTTATCAAAACCAAGCCTGTGGGCAGGGTGGAAGTTGAAAATGTGTTAGATGTTGCATATCAAAACGATATCTCCACTGTTGACCAAATAGTGGACGAAGTTTTAGAAGATGATTTGGAACATCGTGAACACATACTGGAAGAAGTTGATATTTCCGAAGTAAGAATTACAGAATACGAGGAAGAAGTATCAACTGATGAAGCTCAAACTACCGAGGAAGAAGAATTCTCGGACGAGGAACTATACGACGATGAGCTTTGAACAGTTGGTTTCTTTAAAAACTCTCATTTATAGCTATATATTTTCTTTATATCTTTCAATCTAAATATGTATTATATTATGCAGATGACAGGCAAAGGTTGAGGTAACGCTAATTCTAGTACTTCTCGGGGTCGAGAAAAGGGTAAGAAACAAAGGAGGAGGGTAGAAGATTACACTCCAATTAGTCCTGCCGTTCCAGAGTTGCAGATGCCTACGTATCTTCCTCCACCCCGGGGCTATTCTGAGTTGCCCCAGCATCACCAGCCCTACATATTCGTGCAAACACCGGGTCTTCCATCACAGGGCCCTTGGATTGTACGTGCGACGTACAGTCCACCTACTGCACATCCACGTGGATCTCAGCCATCTTCATCGCGTGGACCGCATCGGTCCATGTCACATCCACATGGAGCACATTCATCATCGTCGCAGCCACTAGGGTCACAGCCACTGGCGTTGCTGCCACTCGGGTCGCAGCCACTCGGGTCACAGCAATCAGTGACATGTCCCATTGCGGCACATACAGCTGCGTCGCAGGGCTCGCAGCCATCTTCGTCGGGGACTCCATCTATTACAGGCGTTCGCCTGCGGGATCCTACCTCTGACCTCCCCACACCTTCCACACATGCCCCTGCTGATGATAACGAGGAGGTGCATCAGGATGAGTATGGCAGGATCATTATCGTCCCTGAGGGTGACGGGTAAGAGTTATTAATTATTTTTCACATTTATTGTTTTCTACGGTTTTACTAAGATATTAATGTGTCTTTTTTTTTTAATTACATTAAAAGTTTATCCCTAGTAATGTTACTACGAGGATAATCACCCAGGCAACTCGAAAGCTATATGATGGCCCCTATGCGACTTGGAGTGAATTTCCATTCTCGCTTAAGGAGGCAATTTTCAATGAATTTAAGGTATAAATGTTCTTTCAAGCAGTACAATTATTTATATTTATGATATTTCCATCTAAATACTTAACTTCTCAAATACAGAGCAAGTGTGTGTGGGAACACCGCTATAGTGCGGAGGTGGCTGCTAACTTCCATCTCAAGGCACGCAAGCGGTTGTCCCATTGCTTTTCCAATGCTAGAAGGACGAACACGAAGCCCTCCTGGTTGCAAGATGGTCTATGGACTGATCTGCAGAGGCAATGGCTAACCGCTGATTTCCTAAAGAAGAGCGAGCAAGGAAAGAAAGCTCGTGCTTCGGAGACGGGAGGCTCTCTGCACACTGGAGGTGCGATCAGCCTCGGTTCAATAAAGAGGAAAATGGTACGTAATTGCTTAATTTAATTTTAATTTTCAACGTCTAATCTGTTTATTAACTAAAATTTATGACTTTTCAGGAGAAGAAGTTAGGCGTCCGATGAGGCAAGATGAGTTATTCAAGCAAACTCATACTGTCAAGAAGAAGAAAGATTCGGACGAAGAAAGGTGGGTCGAGGACCGAGCCTCGGCTGTACATTGTAAGTTTTCAATTTTTATTAAGTACTTTGATTTAGTTTTATATAACTTTTGAATACTAATTTAATTTTTCTTATAGAGTCTCTTCACAGCTGAGTTGGAAGATTTTGTACGCAGCCAGCCACCATCTTCATCGGACGAACCAATCCAACCGTCGGACGAGGAAGATGAGATACTATGGACGCAGGTGGCTGGCGGTCCAAAAGGGGGGAAGGTATACGGGCTTCCTGCTAAGCAATTCCACCGCTATAGGTGTGGAACGCAAGGAATAGGCACTTCCGCGCAAGCGGAGTCGCTTGATGGGGAGAGCCTTTCCTCTGTGCGGGAGCATGTAGCAAAGCTCACAGCCGAGCTAGAAGCTGCCAAGGAAAGAGAGAAGGTTAGAGATGCTCAGTATGCTGCCATACAAGAGCAGCTCAAATCTCTCGTGGCTTCTGGCGCTAATTTTCCGATTCCCCGATCACGTGAATCATCGCCGGATGATTCTATTAATAATGACACTTCATTCGATGATGCCATGTAAACATTAGTAGACGTTGAATTGTATTAACAGTTTATATAATGTATAAGTTCATTTGACATTAGCGACCAACCTTGGTCGCTATTGTCCCAGATTTAAAAAAAAATTAATTAATTAAGCGACGAATATTGGTCGCTAATTCTCAGAATATATTAATTATAAAAAAAATAGCGACCAAAGTTGGTCGCTAATTAGCGACCAAAGTCGGTCTCTATATGTTTTTCGGATTGTTTGGTCCTTTTGTGGTCCTTTTGTTGTAGAGACCAAAGTTGGTCGCAAATTAGCGACCAACTTTGGTCGCTATTTTTTTGTGACCACCTAAATACTGACCAGGCCATTTTGGTCGCTTTTTGGTCGCTTTTTTGCAATTTGTGACCAACTTTGGTCGCTTTTTGCCTGTTTTCTAGTAGTGATCATAAATGGAAGATAAAAACTCTAAAGAAATATATCAAGTCTAACCAACGACCATCTAATACCTCCTAGAAACTGGATTCACTGAGTACATAAGCATTTACTGAATCATTAAATACAAAGTTTGGAATAAATAATACACTGTTCGAAGCAAATAAATAGTAACAGGACTATGAGATATGTGACTCCAAAGCCTGCAAATGAAAGTGCAGCACTTCCTTGAGTCTCCTCAACGAGCAAGCTAGTCCGTTCTTTAGATACCACTAGAACTAACACCAAAATCTACACAAGAAGTGCAGAAGTGAAGTATGAGTACAACCGACTCAATGTACTCCGTAAGTGTCGAGCCTAACCCCGACGAGGTAGTGACGAGGCTAAGACAAGACACCTACATATAAACCTGTCCAGTTAAGTAACGAAAAAAATAACGAGAGATATAACAACCGGATAACAAGTAAAATAACAAGTAAGATGACAAGATAAATAACAAGAGAGAAAGATGACAAGTATAAAGAAAGAAGATATAGAGCGAGAAAATAAATAAAGAAACAACTAAAGTAAACTACAGTTTATGCTTCCACAAATAACTCCAAACAAGCCTTGCGAAAATAATCATGAAATAACATAGCCAAAGCCTCAATATATATAGTAAAGTATGGAACAAGAGATATCAAACAAATGGCATGACATCACCCTTCATGCCTTTAATCTCGTCCTCATAAGTAAAACATAATATCAAGCACGGAAACACCGTTCGTGCATATTCACTCTTCCTCACAAGCACAGTAGCATCCTTCGTGCAATGATATTAATATATAAAGAAAGCACGAAAACACTCTTCATGCACAATCACCCTTCATCACAAGCACGAAAACACTCTTCGTGCACAATCACTCTTCCTTACAAGCACGAAAACACCCTTCGTGCAACTCACCCTTCCTCATTAAGCATTAACACGTAAAATAGTACAAAGCAAGGTTGAAAGCACATACGATGCTAAGAAGAGCGATTGAACATAACTTGCCATATAAGAAATAATCATCACTTTACACCAATAGCCAAATCAATAATTCAATAGCCTTATTACCCATTATCACAACAAGCTTAACACGGCTACTAACACGAATGAAAATAGTCAAAGAGTCTTACAATCTAGATAAAGCATGAAAATATAATAAATGAAGTAACAAGATGTAAATAACTAGTTCTACCCGCATGCTCAACCCATTGCAAATGCATATATACCCGTTACCTTGTATATACACCGCCCTCAACATATATAACATGTAGCAATTAGACAAAATTACATCCTAATTACCTCAAATCAAGGTTAACCAAGGAACTTACCTCTTTTCGGAAAAAATTTAACAATTCAACACAGTTTTCCCTTTAGATTAACCCTCCAAACCACCCAAATCTAGTCAAATATTACTCAAATATGTCAAGACAAGCTTTAGAAACTACCATAGTATCAAAAGATTCGCTCTTTATCATATTTGAAAAATTCAACAAAATGTCAACCCGAGCCCACGTAGTCAAAATTCGAAATTAAGACCAAATCCCATTTACTCATTCATCCCCAAGTCCAGATATGCAATTTGTTTCGAGATCCGACCTCAAATCGAGGTCTAATTCTCTAACACTAATCCTAAATTTCTATCCAAAAATCCTATTTTTACTCTATAAGATCTTAGATTTAGTAATAAAAGTCGATGTAAAAGTAAAGAAAATTGAACGAAGACGAGTTAAAGTTACTAAACTATGAGTTGGGAAGAAATTGCTCTAAAAAATCGCCTCTATGTGGAGTCTAAGTCTCAAAGATGGAATAAAATGAGCTAAATCCTAAAATCCTTGCCTTTTACCCAGCTATAGGTATCGCAATTTCTAATTACGGTTCGCAATTGCAAAGTCCGCAAAAGCGAATAGCTAATTGCAAATGCGATCAATCCCATGAGCCTCCAAGATTGTAATTGCGACACAAGTATCGCAATTGCGGTAATCACAAATGCGATAAATGCCTGGCAAATGTGAAGAATGGAATCCTCGCAAATGCAAGGCTAAGATTCCAAAATGCGAAGCTGTCCAACTCCCCCCAGCATCGCAAATGCAAGCTAGCACTCGCAAATGCGAGGCTTGCATTTGCGAATAGACCATTGTAATTGAGATGTCTACAACACTAACAAACTCAAGTCTTACCAAAATAGTCCGAAACCTATCCAAAACTCACCCGAGACCTAATCCAAATATCCATACAAGTACAATGACATCGTACAAGCTCGCTCATAATCTCAAAACATCAAAAATAACATCTACAATTATGAATCAAGCATCAAAATTCAAAGATTTCAAAGTTCATAACTTCAAATTTCAACTTTTCATAATAAGTGCCGAAACGGTCTTGGATCATCCAGGGATCCAACCAAACATGCGTATAAGTCCAAAATCATCATAAGAATCTATTAGAATCACCAAAATACCGATCCAAGGTTGTTTACTAGCATTGTTGATCGTGGTAAGCTCTAACCATTTTCAAGTTCAAAAATCAAGCTTTCTTTGAAAAATCACATTAAAACTTTTCGGAAATCAAAACAGACCACGCACACAAGTCATAAATCATCAAATAGCGCTATGAAAAGTCTCAAATCATGAAATGGTGTGCTAGAAGCCAAAAGGACCTATCGGGCCGTTACATTCTCCGCCTCTAAAAGAAATGTTCATCCTCAAACGGACATAGAAATGTACTTGGACTAGTGAAAGATACGGATATCTACTCTTCATATCGGACTCAGACTCCCAAGTAGCCTCATCATTCGGCTGACCTCTCCAACACACTTTCACATAAGAAATATCCTTAGATCTTAGTTCTCGAACTTGGCAATCTAAAATAGCTACCAACTCTTATTTATAAGTCAAATCCTCATCAAGCTGCACTGTATTGGAGTCAATGCATGTGATTTATCTTCATGATACTTCGGAAGTATAGAAATATAAAATACCGGGTGTACCCCTGCTAGGCTAGGAGGCAATGCAAGCCTATAAGCAACCTCCTCAATCCTCTCTAAGATCTTAAATGGGCCAATAAACCTCGGGCTCAACTTTCCCTTCTTTCCAAATCTCATTACGCCCTTCCTATGTGAAATTTTTGAAAGTACCTTCTCGCCCTCCATATAAGCCACATCGCTGACCTTCTTGTCCGCATAACTCTTCTGCCTGCTCTGTGCTGCACGAAGGGATCCTGAATCTACTTTACATTCTATAAAGAATCACGAACCAAATTCGTACACAATATCCTAGCTTTACAGGGCTCAAACCAACCAATAAGAGAACAATACCACCTACCATATACAGCCTTATACGGTGCCATCTGAATGTTGGACTAGAGGTTATTGTTGTAGGCAAACACGCAAATGGTAGAAACTGGTCCCACTAGCCTCTGAAATCAATAACACAAGCCCTCAATATATCCTCAAGGATATGGATAGTGTGCTCGATCTGGCATCCACCTGTGGATGAAATGCAGTGCTGAGCTCCACCTACGTGCCCAACTCTAAGCCAACCGCTCAGAAGTGTAGGAAGTCATCACCAAAATGAAATGTGCGGACTTGGTCAATTGGTCCACAATGATCCAAACAACATCGTATTTCCTCAAAGTCCATGGTAAGCCTACCAAAAATTCCATAGTGATGTGCTCCCACTTTCACTCCGGTATCATTAACCTCTGAGTCAAATCACCCGGTATCTGATGTTCCTACTTCACTTGCTGACAATTCAAGCACCCTGAGACATGCCCAAGAATATCTTTCTTCATCTTCCGCCACCAATAATGCTGCTTCAAGTCACTATACATCTTCGTGACACCTAGGTTGATAGAATACCGTAAGCTATGAGCCTCCTCAAAGATCAACTCTCTCAAACCATCAGCATTCGGAACACAATCCGACACTGAAGCCGCATAACACCATCATCCCCAATCATAACCTTCTTAGCACTACCCCGCTGCACCGTGTCTTTCAACACCAAGTGAGGATCATCAAACTAGCGAGCCTTGATTCGCCCCAATAAAGGCGACTGCGCCATAACACAAGCAAGAACCCCCCTAGACTCCGAAATATCCAGCCTCACGAATCTGTTAGCCAAGTCCTGAACATCCATAGCCAACCGCCTCTCACTGCCGATATGAATGCCAAACTACCCATGCTCTCTGTCTCCCTACTCAAGACCATATTAGCCTTCTCCGGATATATAATCTAGTGATATCATAGTCTTTCAACAACTCTAACCATCTTCGCTACCTCAAATTAAGATCCTTTTGCTTGAAAGTTGTTAGAGACTCCGATGATCAGTGTACACCTCACATGACACACCGTACAAGTAGTGCCTCCAAATCTTGAGCGCGTGAACAATAGCTGCCAGTGCCAATTCATGCGCGGGATAGTTCTTCTCATGGATCTTCATATGACGAGACGCGTAGGAAATTACCCTACCATACTGCATCAATACTGCGCCAAGTCAAATGTGCGAAGCATCATAATACTCAGTATAAGACCCCCAACCTGTGGGTTAACCAACACTAGAGTTGCAGTTAAAATATTCTTGAGCCTCTAAAAGCTCTCCTCCTACTCATTAGACCATATGAAAAGTGCATCCTTCTGAGTCAACTTAGTGAATGAGGTTGCAATAAATGAGAATCCCTCCAAAAAACGGCGATAATATCCTACCAAACCCAAAAAGTTCCGAATCTCTATTGTTTAAGTATGTCTAGTCCAATTTTGAACTACCACAATCTTCTTAGGATCCACCTTAATACCATCACAAGACACAAAATAGCCCAAGAAGGTAACCGAGTCCAACCAGAACTCACACTTCAAAAACTTAGCATAAAGCTGATGATCCTTCAAGGTCTGAAGTACAATCCGTTGGTGCTACTCATAGTCCTCTCTACTACGAGAGCAAACCAGAATATCATCAATGAAAACAATCACAAAGGAATCCAAGCAAGACTTGAACACTCGGTTCACAAAATCCATGAAGGCCGCTGGAGCATTAGTCAAACCAAATGACATCACCAAGAACTCTTAACGATTCTAGTGGGTCCTAAAAGCAGTCTTAGGAATATCCAATGCCCTAATCTTCACCTGATGATAGCCCGATCTCAAGTCAATCTTGGAGAATGCCTTGGCACCCTGAAGCTGATCAAATAAATCATCAATCCTAGGCAACAAATACTTGTTCTTGATGTAACCTTGTTTAACCATTAATAGTCAATGCACATCCTCATCGATCTGTCCTTCTTCTCTACAAACAGCACAGTTGCACCCTAAGGTGACATACTCAACCTAATAAAACCTTTATCAAGCAAATCCCACAACCGCTCCGTAATTTCCTTCAACTCGGTTGGAGCCATACGGTACAATGGAATAGAAATAGGCTGAGTTCCCGGAACCAAATGAATGCAAAAGTCAATATCCTTGTGGGGTGGTATGCCAGGTAAATCTACAGGAAATACCTCTCGAACTCCCTCACCACCGGTACTGAATCCATAGAAGGAACCTCCGCACTGGAATCCCAAAGATAAGCCAAATATGATAAGAACCTCTTCTCAAACATACACTGAGACTTCAAGAATGAGACCACTCTGCTAGTAGAATGATCGAGGGTCCCTCTCCACTCTAATATAGGAAACCTCAACATGGATAAATTCGTAGTCTTGGCATGATAATCCAAGATAATGTGATATAGGGAAAACCAATCTATACCTAGAATAACCTCAAAATCCACCATATCCAACAATAGGAGATCAACTACGGTATCAAAGCCACTAATAGTAATAATGCAAGACCGATACACTCGATCGACTACTATAAAATCCCTAACCGACATGGACATAGAAATATGAACATCTAAATAATTACGAGCATACTCAAGTGTGATGCAAAATATGAAGATACATAAGAATATGTAGAACTCAGATCAAACAACATCGAAGCATCTCTATGATAGACTGAGATAATACACTATAATGACTGCATCAGTTGACTCTACCTTAGGCCTACCGGGAAATGCATAACAATGGGGTTGAGCCCACCAACCCGTCCTCCACCTCTAGGAAGACCTCTCACAGATTGGCCTCTATCCCTAACTGGCTGGCCTCCACCTCTGGCTAACTGACCCCCACCTCTAGATGGCTGAGCGGGGGGTGTAGCAACTAGTGCTGAAATGATGGCACGAGTACCCTGCTGTGGCATACTGCTCTACGACCTAGGGCAAAACCTCATGACATGCCTCAAATCCCCACACACATAGCAGGCCCGCTGCTGATGTGGCTGTAAAATGACGGGGCCTCTTGTGAGAGGTCGTCTCTCACGCATGGTGTAACGACCTGACCGGTCATTTTGAGATTTAATATTTCGTTCGGTGATTTGAAATCTTGAGTAGCTTAAAAATTTTGTATTATAACTTGCGTGTATGATTGGTTTCGGCCTTTGAGCGATTCGGGATTGATTTGGGAGAATGATTCTTATTTTAGAAGCTTTAAGTTGGAAGAGTTGACCAAGTTTGAATTTTGCATATTTGATCTCGTATTAGAGTTTTGATGGTTTCGTTAGACCTGGATGGTAATTTTGGACTTAGGCATATGTCCGGAGGGGGATTTGGAGGCTCCTAGGTTGTTTTGGCTTGAATTGGAGAAATTAGATAGTTGAAGATTTGGAAGGTTGATATGTTTGATCGAGAGTTGACTTTGTCGATATCGGGTTTGGATTGTGGTTTTGAGAGTTGGTATAGGTCCTTAGTGCCATTTGGGACTTGCATTCAAAATTTGAGGTAATTCCAAGTTGATTTGATATGGTTTGGCGTGTGTTTTGGAAGTTGAAAGTTTATTAGTTCATTAGGCTTAAATTGAGGTGCGATTCATAGCTTTGATATTGTTTGTTGCGATTTGTGGCCAAAATTAGGTCCACGTTATGTTTTGGTATTGGTTGGTGTAATTGGAGGGGGTCATTGGGGGTCTCGGGTGTGTTTCGGATGGGCTACGGGCCATTTCTTCATGTTTCGAATTGCTGATGGCTGGTGTCTGATGTCCTTCTTGGCGATCGCAAAGAGGAAGTCGCGTTCGCGAAGTGTTATTTTGGTGGCTGATGTTTTGTTCATCTAGTTTGCGAAGAGAGGGGCACATTCGTGGAGGCTGAAGCGGACGTGTTCATCGCGTTTGTGCACATGGCATCGCATTCACATAGAGTGTGAGCTGGATGGGCATCAAGTTCATGGCCTTCGCATTCACGTGTTGGTGACCGCATTCAAGTAGGCTAGTAGGGATTGAGCAATGCGTTCGTGAGTGACAGACCGCATTCGTGAAGAAGGATTTTGGGAGAAGTTTGATTTGTTCTTCGCGATTGTGAAGACTATCCCGCGATCACCAATGGAACCACTAGGCAGCATCATTAAAGTACTCTATTTCGAGGCCTTTTATTATTTTATCACATTTTGGGTTAGAGAGCTCGAGTTTGGGAGATTTTGGAGAGGATCTTCACGATTTAGATTGGGGTAAGTATTTTTGACTCGGATTCTTTTTATATTTCATGATTCCAACCTCGATTTTAGTGTTTGATTGATGATTTGAATTGGAGAAATTGGGAATTTTAGTAAAATCTTTTGTGTAACATAAATTGATGATTTGAAATTCGATTTGAGGTCGGATTGAATGATTTTGGTATGGTTGGACTCATATTTGAATGGTTGTTCGGAATTTATGAGTTTTGTCGGGTTTCGGGGTGCGGGCCCATGGTTGACATTTTGGGTTGACTTTTGATTCTTGTTCAAGATCGAAGTTTTATTATTTGGAATCGTTCCTATGGCTTTTATTTATGATATTAAGTTATTTTAGCTAGATTTGAGCCGTCTGGAGGTTGATTCACACGTGAAGGGTTTATTAGTGGATTAATTTAGCTTATTTGAGGCAAGTATCTTACCATAACCTTGTGTTGGGGGAAACTTCCCCGTAGGATTTGGTTTAATTGCATTATTTAAATTATGTGAAAGACATGTACACGAGGTGACGAGTGTGTACACAGCCTTATATATGGTAATTGAGCGGTTTAGACTCTTAGGATAATAATATGCTTTTAATTGACGTATGAAATATCTTTCATTGTTGAGTTATTTCCCGTTTCATTGTGAGGTTGTTGAAATTATTGTACACATTGTTGTTGAGCAGTGGGCTATGCTTTATTGTAATATTGGTATTATTATTTTAGCAATATTGTGGCATATATGGGCTTGTTGTGTGGATTTCTTGTTGTTATGCGGAGCATAACAATGGCATTTCACTATTGTTGATTTTGCGGAGCGATATATGTGGCTATTCATATATTCTCTGGGCGGAGTGATACGTGTGGCTATTGTGTATATTGTCTGGGCAGAGTGATACGAGTGGCTATTGTGTTATTATTAGTATGGAGCGATACGAGTCGATATTGCTATATTGTCACGGCGAAGCGATATGGGTGGCTATTGCTATATTGTTTGGGCAAAGCTATACGCGTGGCTATTGCTATATTATCTGGGTGGAGAATTTCAAGTGGCTATTATGATAATGTCAACGTGGTGAGATAAGGGTGGCTATATGGGGATGTTATGGGATGGCCTAGGGCTAGTTATTGATGAAAGAGAAGTATTCTAGTTGTTGTTTTTGACTTCCTTGCGTATGTCATGCATAATATGTTATTTGTTGTGTTCTTACCAATGTGCTACTTGGTGTCTCTGATATTACTTGATGATTTGAGTTGCGATAGTACACTTGTACATGCATACACCGTAACATGTCATTTATACCAGTCTAAAAGTATGATAGTTGATGTTCATCGATCACGTACATGTTTTTTGGTATACCTGCTTTTTCTGCGATGTTGTTTGGACTGGTAGCTTGTGACCATGTCGGGCGACTTGTGTATTGAGCCTGTGACCACGCCGCGTGGATTGTGATATTGGCACGTGAGTTGTCCGTACAACACGTGAGTTGTCCGTGTAACATGTGAGTTGTCCGTGTGGTTGTGACTTATATTATGGGCACGAGATGCACGTGTATAAGATTCATAATTTGTGACTTGAGATTTGTGATTATGAGGTGTGGTGCCTCGGAGTGACTCATCCTGTAAATCCCGTGTCAGAATGGTTTGATGATCAGAACTACTATTGTTTCCCTTAACTGTTTTAACTTGTGTCTTATCTGTGCTATGATTATTTTGCTATTTTCTCACATGATTTCTCTTTGTTGCCATTTATTTATTTCTCTTTATGTTGATAGTTTATACTGATATTCTGCGCACATTATTTGTTTAGTGAGTGTCTTGACTCGAACCTCGTCACTACTCCATCGAAGTTAGTCTTGATACTTACTGGGTATTGACCGTGGTGTTCTCATACTACACTTCTGCATATTTTTTGTGCAGATACAGGTGTTGGAGGCAATGGTTCTAGGCAGTGTTAGCTTCTTTGATCGTGAGGAATCAAGCTAGAGCTGCTCGATCGCCGCAATCCCTTGGAGTCCTTTCCTTTTTAGTATACTATCAATTCTCTATCCGAACAATATTGTATTTTGAGATACTTCTATGTATTCACCTTGAGTTCGTGACTCTATACTACCTAATATTGGGGTATTTGTTGTGATTATCGTCGTGTTGGGTTGTATCACCTTTGTTTCAGTATTTATATTAAACACCGCTTATTGATATCATGCTTTATTGGCTTTGCTGTTTTAAATGATCGGCTACCTAGTTTTAGAGCTAGATGCCATCACGATCCTTAAGGTGAGATTTTGGGTCGTGACAAGTTGGTATCAGAGCTCTAGGTTCATAGGTTCTATGAGTTACGAGCAAGTTTAGTAGATTCTTGCGGATTGGTGCAGAAACGTCTGTACTTATCTTTTCGAGGCTACAGAAACTATGAGAAAAATTCCACTCTTTCATTCCTATCGTGCATATTTATTGATTTCGGAGTTTGAGCCTTTGTATTTTTATTCTCTCACAAATGGTGAGGACACGCACTATGGGATTAGCTTGCAGACACCTGTGCCCCCTGCTAGAGCCACGAAAGGCCGAGGCCGAGGAGGGACATGTGCTATTGCTAGAGTACCTGCCAGAGTAGTAGTTGAGGAGCCACTAGTAGCTTCGGTCGGGGAGCAGGCACCCGAGGCGCCTGTTGCTACCTTAGGACTTCAGGAGACCTTGGCACATTTTTTGAGTATGTTGGGCACAGTGGCTTATGCTAAATTGATCCTAGTTGCACCTGCTACTTCAAAGGTTGGGGGAGGAGTTCAGACTCCCATCACCCATACTCCAGAGCAACAAGCCCTTGTTGATCAGGTTCCGGGTGTTATGCCGATACAACCTGTTATCGCGGTTCAGCCTCAGGTCAGGCTAGTGGTATGAAAGGAGTAGGAGAAGAGATTTGAGAGGTTCAAAAAGTATTTTCCTTCTACTTTTAGTGGTGATGCGCAGGGTTTTCTTGACCAGTGTCATCGTATTGTGTGCACTATGGCATTGTGGAGGTGAGCGGGGTTGCCCTTACTACTTTCTAGCTGACGGGGTCGGCATATAAGTAGTGGAGGGCTTATGAAGAGGGTAGGCCAGCTGATGCAGCGCTACTCACTTGGGCTTAGTTTATTTTAATCTATTTTTGAGGAGTTTTCCTCACAGACCCTAAAAGATGCGTGGCGCACCGAGTTTGAGCGGTTGTGGTAGGGGACTATGACCGTGTCTGAGTACGCTATGAGGTTTAGTGAATTATCCCGTCATGAACCAACTTTGGTTTCTACCTTTAAATAGAGAGTCTGCGGATTTATCGAGGGGCTCAGTTATGGTCTCAGACTTAGGATGGCATGGGAGTTGGAGATTGATACTCCATTTTAGTAGGTTGTGGAGATTGCTAGGAGGTTAGAGCGTATCCAGGGTCAAGAGAGGGAGGATAGGGAGGCCAAGAGGTCCTGGACGATTTAGTGGATTCTACTCTTTAGCTCTAACCCATCACGGCAGGGGCTCCATCAGTCGGCCAGCTTAGTCTGCACTTCAGGCTACTCGTGGTGCTCCAGCTAGCAACGGACCTTAGGGTACTCATATGGGACAATCATCTTTTAGTATACCTCCTCCATGGGGTTCCTACAATGGTTATTTCAGTCATCCAACATAGACCTAGTACCAGCATCCACTCCCACAGGGGAGTTGTTATGAGTGTGGTGATACTAGGCACATCATGAGAGATTGTGCTCTGGAGAGGTGGACTTCATCAGAGTACTTAGGCTATGGGTTCCACTCCAGTTGCTACTTCACCTGCATAGCTAGCTAGATGTGGATGACAGGTGGGTAGAGGGTGTCCTAGAAGGGGAGGCCCAGCCCATTGTTATGCTTTCCTTGGTAGGGCTGAGGCCACTGCACCAGATGATGTCGCTACAAGTATGGTTTTGGTTAGTCATAGAGAAACATCAGTTTTATTTTGATCTGGTTCTATTTTTCAGTATATGTCCTCCTATCTTGCTTCATATATGGATATGTTTCGTGATTCTTGTACTCTGTTTATGTGTCTGCGCCTGTTAAGGGGTCCTACTAGTCTAGACCGTGTCTATCGTTCTAGATTTCTCACTATTAAGAGTTATGAGAGTAGGATGAACTTTTTGTTACTTAATACGGTAGGTTTTGATGTGATTTCTAGATGGTTTGTCTATGACTTGTGATTTAGGTGCTCTACAGGTATGGGAAGTCTGTTATGTGTTGTGATTTTGTTCCACGAAATTGAGTTAGTGAAAGGTTTTCGTTTGGTGTGATGTCTATTCTACTTGTGATTCAGAGTTGAGGATGGGATCCTTGTGTTTTTGTGTGGATCAGTATGTCTGGATCGGGCTACGTGCAACGGTTGAGTTATGTTAGGATAAGATCCTTTGTGATTAATTCGTATGTTTTATTTCTCCCTTGTGGAATGGATTCGTAGTATGATACTGATAGGGAGTTGTTCCTTTCAGATTTGTTGCGTAGCTCTCTCATGTGTCTCTCTTTCCATCTTCAGTTGTATTCGAGTTTTGTTGGTTCTGTACGTATTACGTCATATGTGTCTAGGTGGCGTTGGGATTAACTTGTTGAGTAGGTGAATAGTTATGAGATCTACATGTTTCTTACATCATTAGCAGTGTTGGAAAGGTTTGGAACAAGGTTCTAGTTGATATGGGGTTATTTACCGGTACCAGATTTGATGATGGGCAGCTACTGTGGCTGGAGGTGTTGCTACGAGCATATGGGTGATGTGTTACGTCGTGTGGTTATAAATTGTGGATGTATGCATGAGCTGTTTCAGCCGGTAGAGGTTTATACAGTGTGTTTATGTCGGAATTGGGTCTTTGAGGATGATCAGATATTGAAATTTGGTCCTATGGCTTATCGGCATAGGTGAATGGAATAATCTTCGGCCGAGATGGTGTTGTCAGGATTAGGGTGATGTGGGATCACCCTTGTGTATATGTATGGTGAGTTTAAACAGTGATTTGATGGCTTTGGAGAGACTATTGGCACGTTCAAGGATGAAACTTTGTTTAAGAGGGGGAGAATGTAACGACCCGACTGGTCTTTTTTAACTTTAGAGCTCCGTTAGATGGATTGAGATCTTGAGTAGCTTCAAATTTTTTATTATGACTTACGTGTATAGTCGATTTTGGTCTTTGAGCGATTCAGGATTGATTTGGAAGAATGATTCTCATTTTAAAAGATTTAAGTTGGACGAGTTGACCGAGTTTGACTTTTGCATATTTGATCTCAAATCGGAGTTTTGATGGTTACATTAGGTCCGGATGGTGATTTTGGACTTAGGCATATGTTCGGAGGGGGATTTGGAGGCTCCTAGGTTATTTTGGCTTAAATTGGCAAAACTTGGATAGTTGAAGATTTGGAAGGTTGATTGGTTTGACCAAGAGTTGAATTTATCGATTTCGGATTTGGATTGTGGTTTCGGGAGTTGTTATATGTCCGTTGTGTCATTTGAGACTTGCATGCAAAATTTGAGGTCATTCCGAGTCTATTTTTTATGGTTCCGCGTGAGTTTTGAAAGTTGAAAGTTCTTTAGTTTATTAGGTTTGAATTGAGGTGAGATTCATAGTTTTGATGTTGTTTGGTGTGATTTGAGGCCTCTATTAGGTCCACCTTCTGTTTTAGGATTGGTTGGTGTGATTGGATGGGGTCCCGAGGGGCCTCGGGTGTGCTTCGGATGGGCTACGGAACATTTCTTAATGTTTCTGATTGCTGATGGCTGGTGCTTGATGTCCTTCTTCGCGTTCATGAAGAGGAAGTTGCATTTACGAACTGTTATTTGGGTGGCTGATGTTTTGGTCATCGTGTTTGCGAAGAGGGGGACGTGTTCGCGGAGCCTGGAAGGGAGGTGTTCATCGCGTTCACGCACACGGGATCATGTTCGCGTAGAGTGTGAGCTGGATGGGGCACCAGGTTCATGGCTTTCACATTCGCGTTTTAGTGACCGCATTCGCGTACGCCATTAGTGATTGAGCATCGCGTTCGCGGGTGTCAGACCGCGTTCGCGAAGAAGGATTTTAGGAGAAGTTTGATTTGTTCTTCGCTATAGCGAAGACTGTCCCGCGATCGCAACGGGAACCATTGGGTAGTATCATTAAAGCACTCTATTTCGAGGGCTTTTGTTAATTTTATCACATTTTAAGTTAGAGAGCTCGGGTTTTGGCGATGTTGGAGGAGATTATCACGATTTGGATTGGGGTAAGTATTTTTGACTCTGAATTTTTTTATATTTCGTGATTCTAACCTCGATTTTAGTATTTGATTGATGATTTGAATTGGAGAAATTGGGGATTTTAGTAAAAACATTTCTAAAACATAAATTGATGATTTGAAGGCCAATGGTCGGAATTGGATGATTTTAGTATGGTTGGACTTGTATTTGAATGGGTGTTTGGTATTTATGAGTTTTATCGGGTTTCGAGGTACGAGCCTAGGGTTGACCTTTTGGGTTGACTTTTTGATTCTTGTTCAAGATAGAAGCTTTATGATTCAGAATCATTTCCTATGGCTTTTATTTATGATATTAAGTTATTTTAGCTACATTTGAGCCATCCGGAGGTTGATCGCGCGTGAAGGGCTTTTTAGTGGATTTATTTAGCTTATTTGAGGTAAGTATCTTGCCTAACCTTGTGTGGGGAAACTTCCCTATAGGATTTGGTTTAATTGCATTATTTGAATTATTTGAAAGACGTGTACACGAGGTGGTGAGTGTGTACACAGGCTTATATGTGGTAATTGACCAGTTTAGACTCTTAGGCTATTAATATGCTTTAAATTAAAGTTGTTGTTATATGGAATATCTATCATTAATGTGTTATTTCCCGTTTCATTGTGATGTTTGTTGAAATTATTGTACACGTTATTATTGAGCCGTTGGCTATGCTTTATTGTTACATTGGTATTGTTGTTTTGGCAATATTGTGGCTTATGTGGGATTGTTGTATGGATTGATTGTTGTTATGTATAGCATAAGGGTGACATAAGAGTGATACAGGTGGCTATTGTGTTATTGCCAGGGTGGAGTGATACGGGTGGCTATTGCTATATTGTCTGGGCGGAGCGATACGGGTGGCTATTGCTATATTTTCTGGGCGGAGCGATATAGGTGGCTATTATGATATTGTAAACATGGTGAGATAAAGGTGGCCTTATGGGGATGTTATGTGATGTCCTAGGCTTGTTGCTGATGAAAGAGAAGTATTTTGGTTGTTGCTTTTGACTTCTTTGTGTGTGTCATGCATATTACGTGATTTGTTGTGTTTTTCCCAATGTGCTACTCGGTGTCTCTAGTATTACTTGATGATTTGAGCTGTGATAGTATACTTGCACATGCATACACCATACATGTCATTTATACCAGTCTATGAGTATGAAACTTGATGTTCATTGATCATGTACATGTATTCTTGTATACCTACTTTCTCTGCGATGTGGTTTGGACTGGCAGCCTGTGACCATGTCGTGCGAATTATGGTATTGAGCCTGTGACCACGCCGAGCAGATTGTGATATTGGCATGTGAGTTTTCCGTGCAACACGTGAGTTGTCCATGCGATTCTGACTTATATGGTTAGCATAGGGTGCCACGTGTATAAGATTCGTGATTTGTGACTTTAGATTTGTGATTATGAGGTGTGGTGCCTTGGAGTGACTCTTATTGTAAATCTTGCATCGGAACAGTTGATGATTAGAACTTCCATTGTTTCCTTTAACTGCTTTCACTTGTGTCTTATCTGTGCTTTGATTATTTTGCTATTTTCTCACATGATTTCTCTTTGTTGCCATTTATTTATTTCGTTTTTTGTTGGTAGTTTATACTGATATTCTGCACAGGTTATTTATTTAGTGAGTCTTGACTTGGACCTCATCGCTACTCCACCGAGGTTTGTCTTGATACTTACTGGGTACGGACTGTATGTACTTATAGTACACTTCTGCATATTTTTGTGTAGATACAACTGTTGGAGGCAGTGGTTCTAGGTTGTGTTTGCTTTTCTGATCGTGAGGATTCATGGTAGAGCTGCTCGATCGCCACAGTCCTTTGGAGTCCTTTTCTTTTTATTATACCGTTAATTCTCTATCCGAACAGTATTGCATTTTCTTTTCAGATATTTCTACATATTTAGCTAGTTCGTGATTCTGTACTACCTAGTCTTGGGGGATTTGTTGTGATTATCGCCCTGTTGTCTTGTATCACCTTTATTTCAGCATTTATATCACACTCGGCTTATTTATTACTTTATTGGGTTTACTGTTTAAATGATTGGCTTACCTAGTTTTAGAGACTATGTGCCATCACGATCCTAAAGGTATGATTTTGGGTCGTGACACATGGCCTCTAATGCGCCCAATCTTCCTGACAATCTCCATTACCTGAGTGAAAGAAGTCTCAATCTCGGCCTTTCTGTCCATCTAAAGTCTGATACCATAGGTAAGGCCCTATACGAACCCCCGCACCTTCTCCCTCTCAGTAGGGATTGGGATAGCTGCATGGAGAGTCAAATCAACAAATATAGTCTTATACTAGGTGATAGTCATGCTACCCTGCTGGAGGCACTCGAACTAGCTGGGTAGCTCATCTCTCAGATTGAGGGGGGAATAAACTTCTCCAAGAACCACTATGAAAACTAAGCCCATATAAAAGGACGTGATCCTGCTGTTTTGCCCAGCTCATAAACCTACCACCACCTCTAAGCTGAACCATTCATCTGAAAGACACTAAAGTCAACTCCATTGGACTAAACTAGTCTTAAATTGTGTAGAATTTCATGACAATGGTCCAAGAAGTCTTGGACATCCTCTGAAGCTGCCCCGCTCAAATAAGAGGGATAAAACTTTGTGAACCTATCCAACCTCTTCAGCTCATTGGCTAACATCGCGGGCCTATCCTCAGGCTGTGCGGCAACAGCAGGCTGAACCACTCCAACTGGTAGAACTTCTCGGGTCTGATAACTATGGGCCATCTACTCTGATGTGTGAGTAGTTGAGTCTGAACTCATCCTCTTGCCTGAGAAGAGGCTGGTGCCATGGTAAATATACCGGCCTGAGCCATACTCTTTATAAAGCCCTCCATACAGACCGGAGCATCTTGTAGTACTGGCGTAACAATAAACCCCTTTGGAATCAGATTGGTCAACCAGCTCGACATGAACTGTAATCTTGTCATCCGGAGCCATTTGAGACTCGACTACAGGTGCTGTCGTGTGTGCTCTAGGTTGTGCTCTGCCTCTGCCCTTGTCTCGACCCCTACCCCTAGTAGTGGCTGCAATCTGGGGCTCCGACTCCAGGTCAGCTGCGGATGAAGCACGTGTTTTCACCATCTATGACAGAATTAAAGAAGAAACATTCAAACTTTAGGATAGAACAAAGTCGCACAATAGAGAAAGAATGAAATTGAAGTTTACTAAATCTTTATAGCCTCTAAAAGCTAAATACAAACGCCTCTGTACCGATCTTCAAGACTCTATTATGCTCGCTCATGACTCGGGAGATTTATGCAACCTAGAGCTCTGATACCAACTTGTAACGGCACAAATTTCCAACCAAATGGGTGATGGTGCCTAACACCACTGTTAGGCAAGCCAAAAAATAACAAAATAAAGGCAATGCAAAACGTAAAATAACATGATATCATAAATGGAAGATAAAATCTGAAGAATAATATCAAGTCTAAAACAAACGACCACCTAACACCTCCCTGAAACTAGAGTCACTGAGTATATGAGCGTCTATCGAATAACTAAATACAAAGTCTCGAATAAACAATACATTGTTCAAAGCAACTAAACAATAAAAGGACTATGAGATAGGTGACTCCAAAGCCTACGAATGAAAGTGTAACACTACCTCAAATCTCCTCAACCAACAAGCTAGTTCATCCTATGGGTACCATTGGAACCAACACCAAAATCTGCACATGAAGTGCAAAAGTATAGTATGAGTACAATCGATCCAATATACTGCATAAGTGGCCTAATTCCGACGAGGTAGGGACAATTCTAAGATAAGACACCTACATATAAACCTGTGCAGTTAAGCAACGAGAAAAATGACAAGAGATATAGCAACATGATAACAAGTAAAATAGCAAGTAAGATGACAAGATAAATAACAGGAGAGAGAGACAAGTATAAAAGCAAGATGATATAGAATGAGAAAATAAAGAAAGAAACGACTAAAGTATACCCCAATTTATGCTTCCACAAGAAACTCCAAACAAGCCTTGCAAAAATAACTATGAAAGAACATAGCCATATCTTTTAATCTATATAGTAAAATATGGAATAAAAGATATCAAAAAAATGACACGACATCACCCTTCGTGCCTTTGCCCTCGTCCTCACAAGTAAATCATAATATCAAGCATGAAAGCACCCTTCGTGCATATTCACTCTTCCTCACAAGCATGGTAACACCCTTCGTGCAATGATACTACTATATAAAGAAAGCATGGAGACACCTTTCGTGCACAATCATTCTTCCTCAACAAGTATGGAAACCCCCTTCGTGCAACTCACCCTTCCTCACCAAGCATAAACACGTAAAGCAGTACCAAGCAAGGTTGAAAGCACAAACGATGTCAAGAAGAGCGATTGGACATAGCTTGACATATAGGAAATAATCACCACTTTGCACCAATAGCCTAATCAACAATTTAGTAGCCTTAGTACCCAATATTACAACAAGCTTAACATGACTACTAACACGAATGAAATAGTCATGAGTCTTACAATCTAAATAAAGCATGAAAAACATAATAAATGAAGTAACAAGATGTAAATAACTAGTTCTGGCCCCATGCTCAACCCATAGCAAATGCATATACACTCGTCACCTTACATATACGCCGCACCAACATATATAACATGCAGAAATTAGACACAATTACATTATAATTCCCTCAAATCAAGGTTAACCAAGACATTTACCTCTTTCCGGAATCAACAATCTAACACAACTATCCTTTTAGAACAAGCCTCCAAACCACCCGAATCTAGTCAAAATATTACTCAAATACGTCAAAACAAGCTTTAAAAACTATCCTAGCATAAAAAAGATTCGATCTTTATAATATTCGGAAAAGTCAACAAAAAGTCAACCCAGGATCGCGTGATCGAAATCTTAATTAAGACCAAATCCCATTTATGCATTCTCTCCCGAGTCCAAATATGTGATTTGTTTCGAGATCTGACCTCAGATCGAGGTCTAAATCTCTAAAATTCAAAATCCTAAATTTCTACCCCAAAACCCTATTTTTACTTTATAAGATCTTAGATTTAGTAATAAAAACCAAAGAAGAAATAATGAAAATTAAACAAAAATCAGTTAAAGTTACTAACCTATGAAGTTGGGAAGAAATTGCTCTCCAAAATCACCTCTAGGTGGAGTCTAAGCCTAAAAAATTGAATAAAATGCCGAATCCTTGCCTTTTACCCAACTGCATGCATCACAATTACGAACTATGGTTCGCAGTTGCAAAGTCCGCAAAAGCGAATAGTTGATCACAAATGCGATCAAGCCCTTGAGCTGGTCGCAAATGCGACAAAAGCCTTGCAAATTCAAAGAATGGAATCCTCGCAAACGCGACCTAAGCTTCACAAATGCGAAGCTGCCCAACTCCCCCTTAGCATTGCAAATGCAAGATAGCACTTGCAAATGCGAGGCTCGCATTTGCAAACAGACCATCGCAATTGCGATGCTTGTAGCAGCAACAAATTCAAGTCTTACCAAAACAGTCTGAAACCCATTTGAAACTCACGCCGAGCCCCTCCGGCCCAATCCAACCATCTACACAAGTATAATAGCATCATATGATCTCGTAAGATCAAATCACCAAAATAACATCTACAATAAAGAATCAAGCATAAAAACTCAAAAATTTCAAAGTTCATTACTTCAAATTTTAACTTTTTACAATAAGCGTCAAAACAACCTCGGGTTACCCAAGACCCTAACCAAACATGTGTATAAGTCTAAAATTATCATACGAACCTATCGGAATCGTCAAAACATCGATCTGAGGTCGTTTACCAACATTATTGATCATGGTCATCTCTAACCATTTTCAAGTTCAAAAATCAAATTTTCTCTGAAAAATCACATTAGAACATTCGAGAAATCAAAACAAACCACGCACACAAGTCATAAATCATCAAATAGCACTTTGAAAGGTCTCAAATCATGAAATGGGGAGCTATAACCCAAAGAAACCTAGTCGTTACAGTAAAAATTTATTTCATTTGTATTTTTTCTACATTGTTTAAAGGTTATTTTAGTCCATAAAAAGCTTAATTACATTTTGTTATCAAACATATCAACTACATATTATTATTTTTAATTCTTTTATCTGAATGCACAACTATATTTTTGTGAAATCAAATTTAAGATTTAAATTTCTTTCCACACTAGATTCCTTGTCAGCTACTTTTCACTTTAGCTACTTTCTAAGTAGCATTGGAGTTTGTTTCAGAGCTTGAAGCTTCCTTCGTAACTCCCGGAACTTCTTCGTAGTAGCTCCTTTACATCCTTCATTTAAGAGGGAATCTCAAAATGGCTCTATTTCATTATATTCTATCCATATCACAATTCCATTCATTTCATATCCCTTTGGTGCTATTGACATTACAAATGTCATTTCCAGTCTATCTCCACCTTCCTTGGTCATTTTACAAATAATATTGTTGAAGTTTCAACAATTATCACTGTTGTCTCTTGGTGTATACACATGGAAAGAATAAAGTTACATTTGGAGAGAGATCCTGTGCTGCTAAAGCAAATATGCAACAACGAAGCCACTTCGATCTCAATTGTCATTGAGTTCAGTTGTGCCGAAAGGAAGAAGTTGCTGGGGCGAGGCAAATCAAAATTATGCGTGTTTATAGAGAATGCAATATAATGAACTTCTACTGCATTTAATTCATTTGTTACAACTTCCTTAACTGCTTCGCAAGAAAAACTTAGATAGTCAATTGACCTTAGCTATAGGCTTACTGAAGGACTCGTTCTTAGCTTTAGCCGACGAGAGAGACACAACATGTTGCTTTTTAGACTCTTAATCCACTAAACCACTAACTAATTTTCTATTATCCTGACAAGGGACCCGATCACTATCACAAAATACATGTAATGATAAATCTGGAGAGTTGTTGAAAAATATGTTAAAGTCAGAAGATCCTTTCAAATACCTCAATAAGTATAACTCAACCTTCATATGAGGAGTACAAGGATGCTGCATGAATTGGTTGAGATTCTGTACAATAAAAGACAAATCTGGCATGCATATGGGTTAGGAAATTCAACTGTCACGACCCGAACTATCAATCGGCCGTGATAACACCTAACTCACTTGCTAGGAAAACAACAACGAAAATAATAACAGAAATAGCAAAAACAATACAAGTCTAATTCCAATGATATAAACATCTATGACAAAATACAATAACCCCCCCCCTCCAGAACTAGTAAATACATAGTCATGAGCTTTAAAACGAAAGTACATGTCTGAAATATTATATAATAATATTGTCTGAATGAAAGACAACATTAGAAATGAAAAGAGACACCAAGACTACGGTCGAGATGCAGCTCTACCTCGTCTCCCCAAAGATAACTCAGCAATAAGCCTCAGCTACTGGTGGCTCGATCCAACACCTGGATCTGCGTAATTAAGTGCGAAGTATAGTATTAGTACAACCGACCCCATGTACTCAGCAAGTATCATAACTAACATCGGCAAGGTAATAAAAGCAAGAATTTCAAATGATATTTGCTAATCACTTATACAACTCATAATTTTCAACAAGTACAGAACAATAATATGACAAAGTCATGAATCACAGATAAAACCACCTTGGTGCACATAATAACTTAACGTACTCTGTTACGTCCATAATCCAGCATATAAAGAAGATATGCAAATAAATCAGGCAACAACCAAGGAAACTGCAAGTAAAGGTTAAATGCAATAACCAATCCAAACACTGGCCAGTCTTTCCTCAAAGTCTCAATAACCGAACCAAACCATTGATAAACTTTCCTCATACTACGTGTACACCATCAAGAGAGAAACATGAGAGAGTGACTCTAGAAGGATGAATCCATATCCACACACTGCATGGCATATTCATGTGCCATAAATATCAACCACACGGCATGGTCACGTGCTCATAATCATAATCTGCACGGTATGGTCACGTGCTCATAATCATAATCCGCACGACGTGGTCAGTTGCTCATAGTTACAATTTGCATGGCGTGGTCACATGCTCATAATCATAATCCACTCGGCATGGTCACGTGCTCATAATCACGATCCACACGGCATGGTCACATGCTCAAAACCATAATCCGCACCGCGTGGTCATGTGCTACCGGTCCAATCCGTATCACATGGAAAGAAGATATACAAGAATAGATGGACATGATTAATGAATATCAAATTTCATACTCCTGGACTGGTATAAGTGACATCCTAAGGTGTATGCATATGCAAAATGTGCTATCATAGCTCAAATCAGGAAATTGTATCACGAAAGTAGCAATTATCAGGTTCAATCAGGAGATTATCCTCTATGTGACCTCAAACATGGTTCAAATAGCTCATAACAGGGGTACAAATAAAGAAACATCACATCATTAAGCTTAGCTACTAATTTAAGGCATATCATAACCTATGCACTACACCGAGCATATATAATACCCCGGTGCACGCACATGGGCTCAACCCCACACATGTGCGCCACCTATAGCACGTAACTATCACAAATAACTGGGGAAACTAGACCGCAACCAAGTTTAGGTAAGATACTTACCTCAAGAAAGCTAAATAAATACTCTAAGAAGCTCTCCCTGCATGAATAAACCTCTAGACGACTCGAATCTAGCAAAAATAACTTAATATCATCAATAAAAGCCATAGGAAACTATTTCGAACAATAAAGCTAAGATCTTGAATCAATTATGCAAAGTCAACCCAAAAAGTCAACCCTAGGGCCCGCACCCTAGACCCCGACAAAACTCACAAATTCTGAACACCCGTTCTAATACGAGTCCAAATATATATGTTTCATCCAATTCGAACCTCAAATCGACTCTCAGATCGTCAATTCTCACTCTCTAAAATCATAGTCCAAAACCCCCAAATTCAACCTTTGATTCATAAAACTTAGGTGTAATAATCTATAGATAATCAATATCTAACACCAAAATCAAGCAAGGATTACTTACCCCTTAAATTATGATGAGAAGCCCTCCAAAAACCGCCTTCGATCGAGCTCCATAACTCCAAAAATGAGAAAAATGACCAAACCCTTCGAATTAATATTATGCCCAAGTAAATCCGCATATGCGGACACTTTTCTTGCATCTGCGGCTATGCTTCTGCAAAGAAAATCCCCGCACTTGCGATCCCACTTAACAGCCCGAACAACCGTATCTGCGGTAAGCCCAGCACAACTGCGCATCCTCATCTGCGGTCATTTATCGCATATGCTCCCCCCCACCCGCTCCTATACTTCCGCATTTGCGGACACAAATCCTATCCACCTCCTTCGCATCCACTCTTAACAAATTGTTGTAGATACGCATCGCATCTGCGCACCCCTTTCTATAGGTGCAATTCCACCAGATCTACCAACCTTCAGCTATCTTCAACCACCTTCCGGGTGGTCTACAACCTACCCGAGCCCCTCGGGACCCTGTCTAAACACACCGATCAATCTCGAAGCACAACACACGAACCTACTCGAAGACTCAAATCATACAAAATAACATCAAAATCATGAATCACACCTCAATTCAAGCCTAAGGAACTAATCCAAATTTCCAAGTTCAAAACTTATGCCGAACAAGCCTAAACAACTCGAAATGACCTCATGTCCTAAATGACACAACAAACTTATTACAACTCTTGGAACCACAATCTGAACCCGATATCATCAAAGTCAACACTTGGTAAAACCTATCAACCTTCCAAACCTTAAACTTTTCAACTTTCGCCAATTCAAGCCAAAAAAACCTATGAATCTCCAAATCCAAATCCGGACATACGCCTAAGTCTAAAATTCCATACAAAGCTATTGGAACCATCAAAACACCATTCCAGAATCGTCTTCACTTAAGTCAAACTCCGGTCAACTCTTAAAACTTAAGCATCCAACTTGGGACTAAGTGTCACAATTCAATCAAAACTTTCTCGAAATCAAACCAACCAACCCGGCAAGTCATATTGTCATGACCCAATTTCCCTCCGAAGGATGTCGTCATGGAACATAGTCTCTATAACTAGGTAGGCCTAACAATTTCTAATAACTTGACAGAAATATTTAACAAAATACTAAAACAAGGCTGAATAACTGATGTAAACTTCCAAAAATAGAAACAACAACATTACACTCCCCAAGATTGGTGGAACTAAGTCATAAGCTCTACAGAGTCAAACTAGAGTGCCTACTACATCACTGTTTGAATGGAAAATACAACAGTAGTAAAAGTAAAGGAAGGTGACTTCGAGGCTTACGGACGTTGAGCAAGCATACCTTGAAGTCTCTGTAAAGTAGCTAACAGATGATCACTAACAACTGGCACGAGCATACGTACCTGGATCTGCAGAAAAAGATGTGCAGAAGCCTAGTATGAGTACACCACATCAGTACCCAGTATGTATCAAGCCTAACCTCAGTAGAGTAGTGATGAGGCCAGGTCAGGACACCTACTAAGATGTAAGTAAACAATATGAAAATGTAATAAGGATAAATAATGAAGAGCGGAGAAATATCTGATACGAAATAGTTAACATCATGAACCTATATCGAAATTGTAAGCAAGAAAATAACATAAAGAAATTAGATAAAGAGAACCACAAGGTTCATATACGGACAATAACTGGCAAAAACAAGGAAGAACAAAACAACAAGAATCACAACGAGGTACCACCTCGTGTACAATAAGAATCACCACTTAGGTACCACCTCGTGTATATATATCAAGAATCACGATCGAGGTACCACCTCGTATTCACAATTCACAATCTCAATCAAAATCTTTCCTTATACCGCCACATGAGCATTACATTTGAAATAGGTTTTGAAAATAGTTTTCCCGAAATAGCTACATGCACTTTAAACCACCTTATGATGCCGCATGGCTTCATGTAGTTCCCCTACAAGCAACACGCACATGAGTCCCACCTTGTACCGCCGCACGCACATTAACCCCAAGCCTTATACCGCCGCATGCGCGTCAATAACACATCACAATAACAACTCGCACCACAAGTGCCCAAATATCACAATTTGCCAACAATCAATAATATCGATGTTTTCACAACAGTAGCCCATGGCTCCACCACAACGTGTACAAGAATATCAACAACAACAATGAATGTAAAATGCTCAACAAGAAAGATGTCTCAGCAATAAATAATTTTGCCTCAACGTGTTAACGACTTTCATAACTTCAACACCAAATAACTCAACAATGAGAGAGAGAATGTATAACCATGATACTAGATAAGACTAACTCACAATAAAAGAGATAACATATAACAATAATTTCAAATAACGAAAATCAACAATGAAAGAGATAACATGAACAATAACTTCAAATATTGATAATCAACAACGGAGAAATAGCATGTAAGAATAAAAGAGGCAACACAACTAAAGCATGAGAGCAATTTATTAAGTAGGAAGTAGAACAAGTGTTAGATAGTCATGTAAGGCATGCAAGGATAGACTAACACAAATAAGAATAGATTGACTATGAGAATTTAGAACATGATATGGCATTTCAATTTAAGCATGGAAAGAGTCTAAGTAGCCTAAACCGGTCAAATACCACGTATAACCCGTAGCCACTCGTACTCTTGAGTACACGGCTTTCACATAGCACAAAATGAATCAATCAATACCAATCCTAAGGGGTAGTTCCCCCACACAAAGTTAGGCAAGATACTTATCTTAACTAGGCCAATTCAACACTCTGAAATAGCTTTAACCCTAAAAACGGTTCAAATCTAACCAAAATCGACTTAATATCATCAGACAATGCAAGGGAAATCAATTACAATAGAAAAAAGCCATGATCTTTACACTTTTCCCAAAAGTCAACTAAAGTCAACCCAGGACCCTCCGGTCAAAACCCGGGTCCAATGGTAGATTCCGACTATACATGACCCCATGAGCTCATATATGTGATTAGTTTCAAAATTCGAGTCCAAATCGACTCAAAAAACTCAATTTCTTATTTTTCAAAAACCTGACAAGGTTTCACAATTTTTCAACTTTGGTTTACATGATTTTGATGTTAAAATCTAAGATAAATTGATGGAATACGATTAGAAATAGATTAGAATCACTTATCCAAAGTTTGTAGGTGAAAGTTCTCTCTCCAAATTGCCTCCTACTGAGTCTAGGGTTAAAAAATGAGAGACTGAGAGATGAAATCCCGACTTCTAGCCCTTATGTTCAGCTGTAGTTATCGCAATAATGACATGGGTTCGCAATTGCGAAGAAAATCTCGCAATTGCAGCATTGACAGGCCTGGGAGGCTCTTCGCAAATTCGAAGATGGGTTTGTAACTCTCGCAAAAGCGACCAAAACCATCGCAAATGCGAACCTAGTCCAGCCCAAGACATCTTCGCAAATGCGACATAGGAATCGCAATTGCGATACCTGTGGCTTCCCTACTAAGGTCGTAAATCCGATTATGGTGTTCGCAATTGTGACCCCAGGCACTAGATCCTACATTTTTCAATTCAAAACTTTCCGAAACATGTCTGAAACTCATCCGAGCCCTCGAGCTCCAAGCCAAACATCCACACAAGTCTAAAAACATCATACGAACTAGCTCATGTGATCAAACTATAAAAATAACATCTAAAACTACGAATTGAACCCTAAAATGCATGAATTTCAAAATAAAGTTCAAGAATCTCTAGAATTACAACTAAACGTCCGAATCCTATCAAATCAACTCCAAATGATATCAAATTTTACAAACAAGTTCTAAATAGCATAACAGACCTATTCCAAGTTCCAAAGTTAAATTCCGAACTCGATAGCTAAAAGTCAACCTACGGTCAAACTTTTCTACTTCAAATTGCCAAATTTGGGTAAATCAACACAAATTAACCTACGAACTTCCGAAATCAATTCCGAACATACGCCCAAGTCTGAAATCACGATACGAAGCTATCGGAGCCATCAAAACACCGTTTCGGGGTAGTTTTCACTAAAGTCGTCATTTGAAATTGAGATTTTTTCCTATCCTCCTATTTTTAAAAAATGTTTGGTCAACATTTTCTAATTTAAACTTCTAAGTCTGAATTAACCTGAAAGCTTCCCAGAACAAAACTAACCAACCCCGTAAGTCATAAAACCATAAACACACATGTGTGAAGCATAAAAAAAGGTAACGGGTTGCAATTACACAAAACATCCGGTCGGGTCGTTACATACATAACGGAAAATACACTTATGTAAAGCATCAAACAGGGGAAACGGGGCTAAAATACTCAAAACGACCAATCAGGTCATTATATTCTCCCCCTTTAAAACAAACCTCTATCCTCGAACGAGTCTAGAATCATTACTGGAGTCTTGAAAAGGTGAGGATATCTGCTCCACATCTCCTACTTGGTCTCCCAAGTAGCTTCCTCGACCGGCTGACCCCTCTAATGAACCTTCACGATGCTATATTCTTCGAGCTCAACTTTTGAACATGTCGTTCCAAAATGGCCACCAGCTCCACATCATAAGTCAAATCCTCATACAAATACGCCATGCTGAAGTCCAAAATATGTGACAGATCCCCATAATACTTTCGGACCATGGAAACATGAAACACTGGGTGAACTCCCCATAGACTAGGTGGAAAGGCAAGTCTGTAGAACACCTCTCCCACTCTCTCAAGCACCTCAAAAGGGCCAATATACCTAGGGCTCAACTTTCCCTTCCTCCCGAACCTGATCACACCTTTCATGGGTGAAACTCCGAGTAGAACCTTCTCACCCACCATATATGCCACATTACGAGCCTTTATGTAAACATAACTCTTCTTCCTGAACTGTGCTGTATGAAGCCACTCTTGAATCAGCTTCAGCTTCTCCAAAGCATCACGGACCAAATCAGTACCCAATGAGCCTCCTAGGCTCAAACCAACCTACCAGAGAACAACAATGCCTCCCATATAAGGCCTCAAAAGGAGCCATCTAGATACTCGACTGATAACTGTTGTTGTAGGCGAACTCTGCTAATGGTATAAAATGATCCTATGAACCTCCAAAATCAATGTTGCATGCTCGTAACATATCCTTCAGAATCTGAATAGTGCACTCGAACTGCCTGTCTATCTATGGATGAAATGCCGTACTCAGCTCGACATGTGTGCTCAACTCATGCTGTACTACTCTCCAAAATTGCAATGTAAACAACGTGCCTCGATCCGAGATAATAGACACGGGCACACCATGAAGGCAAACAATTTCCCTAATATAAATTCGAGCCAACTGCCCCAAAGAGTAGGAAGTCATGACTGGAATAAAGTGTGCAGACTTAGACAGTCTGTCCACAATGACCCACATTGCAACACATCTCTTCAATGTTCGTGGAAGCCCAACGACAAAATCCATAGTGATACGCTCCCATTTCCACTCCGGAATATCAAGCCTCTGAAGAAAACCACCAGGTCTCTGATGCTCGTAGTTCACCTGCTGACAGTTCAAACACCGGTCAACATATTCAACAATATCCTTCTTCATCCTCCGCCACCAATATTGCTGCGTCAAATCATGATACATCTTCGTGGCCCCCAGATAAATGGAATACCATGAACTATGAGCCTCCTAAAGAATCAACTCTCGCAACCCATCCACATTTGGAACATAGATCCAGCCCTGAAGCCTCAATACCCGATGATCTCCAATAGTCACCTCCTTAGCATCATATTGTCCGTTAGGACAAACAAATGGGGATTATCATAGAATAGCTTGTAAAAGAACCCGATCCCGAAGGTAAAACTAGAACTGGAGCTGCAGTCAAGGAAGTCTTGGGCTTCTGAAAGCTCTCCTCACACTCATTAGACCACTTGAATGGGGTACCCTTCTGCGTCAATCTAGTCAATGGGGCTGATATAGAGTAGAACCCCTCCACAAAACAACAATAATACCCTGCCAACCGAAGGAAACTTCCGATCTCAGTAGCAGTAGACGGTCTGGGCCAACTTTGAACTGCCTCAATCTTCTTTGGATCTACCTTAATCCCCTATGGAGACCACGTGGCCCAAGAATGTCACCGAGTCTAAAAAACGTGCAATTGGAGAATTTAGCATATAGCTCCTTCTTCCTTAAAGTTTGGAGCACGATCATCAAATGCTGCTTATGATCCTCCTAGCTTCGAGAATACACCAATATATCATCAACGAAAACTATGCTGAAGGAATAAAGATAGGGAAGAAATATGTTGTTCATGAAGTGCATAAAAGCTGCTGGGGCATTGGTCAGCCCAAAACACATCACCAAGAACTCATAGTGACCAAAGCGGGTCCTGAATGCCGTCTTCGGAATATCTGAAGCCCGTACCTTCAAGTGATGATACCCCAATCTCAATTCAATCTTCAAGAATACCTTAGCACCCTGAAGCTGATTAAACAAATCACTAATTCACGGTAGTGGGTACTTGTTCTTGATAGTAACCTTGTTCAATTGCCTGTAGTCAATGCACATCCTCAAAGAACCATCTTTCTTCTTCATAAATAGTACCGGTGCATCCCAAGGTAACACACTAGGCCTGATGAAACCCTTATTAATCAACTCTTATAACTGCTCCTTCAACTCCTTTAACTCCACATATGCCATGAGATATGGTGGAATAGAGATGGGCTGAGTGCCCGGTACTAAATGAATACCAAAATTAATATCCTTGTCGAGTGGCATGCTTGGCAGGTCTGTAGGAAACACATTTGGGAACTCCCTCACTACTAGAACTGAATTAATATTAGGTGTATTAGAACTAACATCACTCACAAAGGCGAAATACGCCAAACACCCCTTCTTAACCATCAGTTGAGCTTTCAAATATGAGATCACTTTACTAGAAGTGTGAGCAAGAGAACCTCTCCACTCTAACCTAGGCAACCCCGGTATCGCCAATGTCACGGTTGTTGCATGAAATTCAAGAATAGCATGGTACAGAGATAGCCAATTCATACCCAAAATTACCTCAAAATCAACCATGCTAAGCAATAAAGGGTCACCTCTAGTCTCATAACCTCAATGGTAACCACACACGAACGATATGCGTGATCCACCACAATAGAATCATCCACCAGTGTAGATACATGTACATGCATATCTAAAAAGTCACGAGGCATATTCGAATAATGAGCAAAATACGATGACACATAAGGGTAAGTGGAACGGGGTTGTCAAATAACGGTGAAGCATCCTTGTGGTATACTGAAATAATACATGTGATCACGACGTCACAAGAAACTGCCTTTGGCCTGGCAGAAAATACATTGTACCGCCTGACCAACCTCCCCCTCTAGGGTGACCTTGAACTGGCTGAGCCCCACCCCTAACTGGTTGTGCAGGTAGTGTACCTACTATTGTTGAAATCATAGGCTACAAGCTCTACTGTGGGACCCTACTTAGATGCCTAGGGAAATCCTTCTTGAGATGACACAAGTCTGCACACTCGAAACAACCCTTCCTATGAGGCTGCTGACCCTGATAACCCGAATAACTACTTGTGGAACCCTGAGCAGATGGAGCACGGTAAGAACTATGTGCTGGCAGCACATTGAATGATGACTGAACTGGTCGAGTACTGTATGAATTGTGTCTAACTGAAGAACCACAAGGAATTTGATGAGCTACCTGAGCGGGCCAAAAAGGACAACCTCTATTGTGATAAGACTGGCCTCTAGATAAGGCACCACCAAAACTACCTGGACCACGGGGCCTCTTGGCCTCCCGCTCCTCTCACTAAAGCCTGCGAACATGCTCCAAACATCTGGAAATCTCAATCACCTTGTCAAACCTAACACGTATCTCGGCCTTTTGAGCGAAACTGTAACATAGACCATAGTTGAGGCCATCAATGAAACTCCTGATATTTTCCCACTCACTAGGAACCAACCATACTGCATGACGTGGCAAATCCATGAATCTCATCTCGTACCGGATCATAGTCATATCTCCCTAGAGTAACTGCTCAAACTCCCTATGCAACTCCTCTTTGTGAGTCTATGGAATAAACTTCTCTAAGAAGAGAACTGAGAATTGATGCCATGTAAGTGGTGCTGTGAACCTGGCCTGCCTGACTCATAGGTCAGCCACTATTGGTAGGCTGCCCCTGTTAGCTGAAAAGTAGTAAAAACAACTCCACTAGTGTCCACAATACTCGTTGTGTAAGAATCTAATGACACCGATCCAGAAAACTCTGAGCATTCTCTAACTCTCCTCCACTGAACTAGGGAGGATGAAGCCTCTTGAATAGCTTCAACCTCTTCTACTCATCATTTTTATATGGGTCAACCTCGCTCCGAGCAGCAACAACTGGATGAACTGGTAACACCCTTAGTGTCTGATAACCTTGAGCTAGCTGTTCCGGTGTACGGATGGCGGGAGTCTGGGCTTCTCCCCTAGCCTGTGAGGTAGCTGGTGCAACTGGTATCATACCCGCCTAAGCCAAGCTCGTGAACATGCTCAATATCTGAGCCAAGGCCTCGTGAAGACCAGGTATAACAATAGGTACCGCCGATGTCTAAGCTGGTCCCACCGGCTCAGCAGTATCCGGAACCTGCTCCTCCACTATTGCAACTGGTGGCTCCATAGGTGCTGCTCTAGCTGTAGTGTGAGCCCCACCTCAGCCCTGGCCTCTCGTGGCCTTGACTGGTAGTACTGGTGTATGCTCGCCCGATCTGGCTGAATGCGTCTTCACCATATGTGAGAGAATAGAAGAGTAAAGGTTCAAACTTCAGAATTAATAAGTTCGCACGAAAAGAATGCAAGAAAGTGAAGTTTTTCCTACCAGTTCGGTAGCCTCTCGAAGATAAGCATAGACGTCTCTATGCCGATCCGCAAGACTCTACTAAACTTGCTCATGACCCATAAAACCTATGAACTTAGGGCTCTAATACCAACTTGTATCAACCCGAAACCACCAACCGGTCGTGACGGCGCCTAATGCACTTGCTAGGCAAGCCAACATAACAACAACAGAAAAATAATAACAAAAATAATACAAGTCTAATGCCAACGATATAGAAAACTATGTTGAAATACAATAATATCACCCCAGAACTGGTAGATACAGAGTCATGAGCTCTAAAATAGAAATACAAGCCTAAAATACCAAATAATAATACTGTCTGAATGAGATAGAACAATACAAAAATGAAAAAAGGCGCCAAGACTGCGGTTGTGATGTAACTCTACCTCGTCTCTCCAAATATAACTCAACAACAAGCCTCAGTTATTGGTGGCTCGATCCAACACCTAGATCTGGACAATTAAGTGTAGAGTGTAGTATGAGTACAACCGACCCCATGTACTAAGCAAGTATAATAACTAACCTCGGCGAGGTAACAGAAGCAAGAATTACAAATGATACTCACTAATCACATGTAGGGTACAATAATATGATCAAGTCATGAATCACAGATAAAACCATCTTGGTGCACACAATAACTTAACGTACTCTACTCAGTCCACAATCCATCATATAAAGAAGATATACAAATAAATCAGGTAACAACCAAGGAAATTGCAAGTAAAGGTGAAATGCAATAGCCAAATCAAATACTGACTAGTCTTTCCTTAGAGTCTGATGAGATTGGATCACCTTAGCAGCGGTTGAATTATTCGCACAAAAATCTTCCTACAAGGGGGTTGCTGGAGGTTTACAATGTCCCTCGCCACAACTAGGTCGTCAATAGTGAACTCGGAAAACTCTTGCACTCTTAATGCAATAGGTACTAAAGCAATCTTTTTCAACAACTAAAGCAATCTTCCTCAACTATTGGAGTAATATTCCTCAACTACTAGAGCAATTTTCTTCAACTACTAAAGTAATTTGAGACTCTACACTCAAATATAACCCAGCCATATCCCCATATTTTGGAGGAAGAAACTATAAGAGACTCCATCAAAAGAGAAATATGAGAGGGTGACCCTAGGGGGATGGATCCATATCCACAAGCTGAACGACGTGGTCACGTGCCATGAATATCAACCACACGATGTGGTCACGTGCTCATAATCATAATCCACATGGCGTGGTCATGCGCTCAGAATCACAATCTATACGACATGGTCACGTGCTCATAATCACAATCTGCACAGCATGGTCACGTACTCAAAATTATAATCCTCACGGCGTGGTCACGTGCTACTAGTCAAATCCATGTCACACAGAAAGTAGATATAAAAGCATACATGTACGTGATCAATGAATATCAAATTTCATACTCCTGGAATGGTATAAGTGACATGCTAAGGTTTATGGATGTGTAAAGTGTACAATCATAGCTCAAATCAGGCAATTTCAACATGAAAGTAGCAATTATCAGGTTCAATCAAGAGATTAACCTCTATGTGACCTCAAACATGGATCAAATAGCTCACAATAGGGGTACAAATATAAGAAACATCACTGCATTAAGCTTAACAACCAATTCAAGGCATATCATAGCCTAAGCACTATCCCGAGCATGAATCATACCTCGGTGCACACAAATGGGTTCAAACCAACACATGTTCGCTACCTATAGCACGTAGCTAGCACAAATAACTCAAATAACTAGTGCATCAACCAACTTTAGTTAAGATACTTATCTCAAGCAATCTAAATCAATACTCTAAAAAGCCCTTCCCGCGTGTATCATCCTCTAGACGACTCGAATCTAGCCAAAATAACATAATATCATCAATAAAAGCCATAGGAAACAATTCCAAATAATAAAGCTAAGATCTTGAATCAATTATGCAAAGTCAACCCAAAAAGTCAACCCCGGGCTCGTGCTCCGGAACCCGATAACACTCATAGATATGAGTCCAAATATATGAGTTTTATCCAATTTCAACATCAAATTGGCCCTAAAAATTATCAATTCTCACTGTCCAAAATCATAGTCCAAAACCCCCAAATTCTACCTTTAATTTGTATAAATTAAGTGTAATAATCTATGGGTAATCAATATCCAAAACAAAAATCAAGAAAGGATTAGTTACCCCTTCAATTGTGATGAGAAGCCTTCCAATAATCACCTCCAACCGAGCACAACTCCAAAAATGAGAAAATGACCAAACCCTTCGAATTATTATTCTGCCCGGCAAAACCCGTATCCGCGGGCACTTTTGTCGCATCTTTGGCTCCGCTCCTGCGGAGAAAACCGCCACACTTGCGATCCTACTTAACAACCCGACCAACCGCATCAACAGCCAGCCCAACACATCTGCAGTCCTTCATCACAGATGTAACCCTGCACCTGTGCCCAAACTTCCGCATCTGCGAATGCAGCTCCCAGCCAACTCCTTCTCTTCTGTGCTTTAAAATTTCACAAATGCGCCATCGCATCTGCGCACCCCTTTCTGCAGGTGCAATTGCATCAGGTTTGCCAACTTTCAGCCATGTTCAACCACCTTCCAGGTGGTCCAAAACCCACTCGAGCCCCTCAGGACCCCGTCCAAACACACCAACCAAATCCCAAAACATAACACGAACCTACTCAAGGCCTCAAATCACACAAAATAATATCAAAATCATTAATCGCACCTCAATTCAAGCATAAAGAACTAATCCAACTTTCCAAGTTCAAAACTTATACCGAACAAGCCTAAGCAAATCCAATTTTGACTCGAGTTATCCAAACGCTCTCCGTACCGTGCGATTCTGGTGAACAGTAATGCCGTCGCACCTTAATGGCCACAACTCCACCGTCTGGTGGTGAAAAGCCATTAGACCAGGCCAAGTGTCTTAACATTGCGCACAAACCCTAACTGGGTGCCCCAACCAATTCTAACCCAACTGCTATAGATCTCAATTTGTGTGGAGCGATCACTGTAGCAACACATTGCCTGGGTGCTTCTAAAAATTCCCACTTTATTTATGGGTCAAATATTGGAATACCAAGCCATGGAGATTGTTCTCCACCTCAAGAGCTATCATTCCACCAAATTTCAGATCATTCCACTACTGGAATCGTTGTCCCCGATCAACTGAATATCTCAGGTGAGCACCAGTTGGTCGCGCATGGTGTTACAGGTGTCCAAATTGGACAAAATCAATGCGAAACTATTTTTGCAGGTAAGGAGAATGTTTCTAATCCATCTACACCTGACTTCAATGGCTCAATTACCACAAAATTGCAAAAAACAATTTCTGCAGCTGTTGGTTCACCACCTATTCGAGGAAATGCAAAAGCCAATTCTACTGACTTAATTATGGTACAAAGTGATGAGATGTTTCTAACTCCAGCCCATTAAAGCATCCTCACATTCAATTGAGCAGCATTCCTACTATACCAAAACAATAATTTAAATCCTTTGCTTCCTGCTACTGGTTTAGCCATTGTAGATGCTCAGTCTAGAGATGAAGCACCTAATGTCTTACCATCACAACAACCCCAACTAAATCCAAACCATCACACTGTTAATCTTCCTATCACACAACCACAAGTAGAAAACAAAAATGCACCACCACCATCCTCTGTACCAAAAAACTAGCATAAAACCAGCAACAACAACCTTCCTAAAGTGTCATCCAACTTTGATAAGCCCAGTCACACCAAAGCCCCCATACCACAATCAACAATTAAACAAATCAACCCAGCACGAACACCAAAAGCCAAACTCAGGACCCTATCCCTAAGGCCAAACAATCGAACAACTCCCTTTCCCCATCACCACCATAGTCACTCATTCATATCTAACCAAATTGAGAGAAAGACATGAAGCAGAAATTGAACCTATAGAGCTCACACTACCTAGGATTGCAACAAAGAAAGGTCAACCAGTTGTGATCTTCAGCAGAAGTGACTACATGGTTAAGCTTGCAGCCAGGTGCAAATACAAAATTGTTGGAAAGTTCTCCAATACCATGCCTAGAATGGAGGTTATCAGAAAAAGCTTTGTCACTCAAACTAAAAGGTGGAGTAAATATAGTACACTTCATTGATAGGACTATCTATATAGACCTAGACAATGAGTATGATCATGTCACTGTATGGACTAGGCAATTTATGTACATACAGGTCCAAATGATGAAGCTTGAAGCCTGGACACCTACCTTCAATCCAACTGAAGACTCTCCTGTGATTCCACTGTGGGTTGTCATCCCTGAACTACCTTGGCATTTCTACTACAAGGAGATCCTCATAGTGCTGCTATCTTCTGTTGGGAAAGCTTTACACTTAGACCCGGAATCATTTCAAAAAACAAGAGGGAGTGTGGCCAAAGTCAAGATGCAGATTGATCTTACAAAACTTAGACCACATCATGCGTGGTTAGGATTTGATGAGAACCAAGTCATAAATGGTGATGGATAATGGATGGAAGTGCAATATGAAAACATTCCTGATTACTGCATGTACTGAAAACACTTGAACCATACTCCATCATCCTGTCCAGTTAGAATCAAAGATGAAGAAAATGAAAGAAAAAAGGACTCTGTCACACAGGAAGGCATCAGGGAAAGCGAACAACAGCAAAATCTTTATGGGGCAACATCAAAAAGCCAGAACTAAAGACAACAACAAAAAGATCAGCAACATAAAGAAGCCAATGCTGCACCTCAACAAAGTCCTCAGGAACACCAAACATCAGGGGTCACTCCTTCAAACAATGAATGGCAAAATCAGAAAAGGAAGCATTTCAAGGGACAATTACAACAGAATAAGAAGCAACACCAATCATTTGCACCAAAGCAAACCTCAGATAAGCAGTCTTAGGTAATTGAGAACCCAAACAACAGAAGGCTTAAACAGGTATGACAAGCTCTACCTCTAATAATCCTCTAGTTGCCTTGGAGAATGGTGCTGATTCTGTGGCTCAGAATCCTTCCTCTTCCCATTCCCTTGTTAACGTTGACTCTGTGAATACTGCTAAAGTTATTGGACGAAAGAAGAATTATTTGGAGAAAACCTTAACCATATAGGATGGGATCCAAAAGAGTTTGGTATTCCTCATGTTTCACATGAGTGTGCATTAGCACCTTTGATTGACCATAGGAATGACTCTAGAACCCCTGCTACCACTGGTACACAACCAGATAAAGTTCATGATCCTGATGGGCATTATGATGATGATCACTTTGAAGAAGAACAACTTGTAGTAAAAAGAATGGTCAAAGACAAAGGTTATGCTGTTTCTGATGCTCACACTCAACATACAAGGCAGAAGAATAAACCAAGTCAGAAAAAGAGAAGAGCTCTCTAAAGGAAAAATGCAGGCATCAGTATAGTTGAATAATTAGAGGAACCTCCTAATAAGGCTCCTGAGATCAACTTTCAGACACCATCCCCAATGACAAGGCATCCTCCAAACCATGAGGAGAATTGTCAACTTGGTAATGGAGATGACACTCACATGGCAGCGGCACATTTTTACAAAGATATGCTTCCCAGCACAAACACACCTATAGAAAATCCTGAACCAGAACCAGGGAGTCAGTTTGCTTTGATGGTGAATCAGTGCTCTTTCAATAGACATTCACCTTCAGGTCAGGAAGATGACGAGTACAGACCTATACAGTCTGAGGATGAGTTAACTAGGGATTCAAAAGAGGATGATGATTTTAGTGATGATATTGATGAAGATCAGCTTTGTGACCTCCTATTGGCAGTATTTAATAGTGCTTCTGTACAGGACAGGGTCACACTTTCTTAGGAGAATCCTTCCAGAATGGGACCTTCACCCAGAATTACCAAAAGCAAAGTTGCCTCAAGTAGCAGTAATCTACCAAACTCAAAAACCCCACCATTCCTAAATGATTAGTACAATCACTTGGAATGTTAGAGATATCAGAACCTCTGGAGCTATTGAGAGACTCAAAACACTAAAACAAATCCATAAACCTTCCTTCATTGATTTTATGGAACCATTCCTAGACAACTCTCACCTTGATTTCTTCAGAATTCAGCTTTCTAAGAACCAATTTTCTGCCAATGTCAATAACAAAATTTGGCTCTTCTGGGATCAAGATTTCACTGGCACTCTTTTGGATCTGGATGAACAACAGATGACCACTGAACTGAAGCATGTTGAACTTGGTGACATTATTCAGCTTACACTCGTGTATGCCAAATGCAAACCTGCATTGAGAGCTCCACTCTAGGAAAACCTGAGACATAAGTCTACCATATACAATACTCCTTGGTGTGTAATTGAGGAATTCAATGTAATTTCTTCCATTAGGGAAAAGATTGGGGTAGTTCCCTACCAGATGAACAAAATCATTGAATTTTTAAGCATGATTGAGGATTGTGGACTGATTGACCTGTGCTTCTATGGACCTAGATACACTTGGTCTAATGGAAGGGGTCCATGCTCTATTGTGTGGAAAAGATTGGACAGAGCTTTAGTAAATGACAATTAGCTAAGCTCCTTTTCTACAACTACCATCAGTCACTTGGAAATTCAACTGGCTCAGATCATTCTCCTCTTCTGATGGAGATGAATGTGAGACAAGATTCAATGAAGAAATACTTTAGATTCCTCAACTGTTGGGTGAAGCATGAATCCTTTATGCCTCTAGTTCAGGAAGTGTGGAATGATGTCAATGGAAGTGCTATGTGTATCTTTCACCAAAAGCTCAAGGCTCTTTCTAGTGCTTTGAGCAAATGGTCCAAACAACAATATGGTGACATCTTTCAGAAATCCAAAGAATTTGAACAAAAGGTCAAAGAAGTAGAAGAAAAATGAGCAGCATCGAATGATTCTGGTGACAGACAGAATTTGCATGATCTACAGGCTTAATATATTAGACACGTGAAATTAGAAGAAGAAGTTCTGAAACAAAAAAATCAATTGCAATGGTTCAAGGATGGTGATGCCAATTCCAAGTATTTTCATAGCTTGATCAGGGGAAGAAGAAGAAAGCTTTATATTCACAAAATCAAGGATGAAGATGGGGATTGGATCCAGGATGATGAAGCAATAGGTGAAGCTACTTGCAACTACTTTGAAAACCTTTTTACTGAACAAGGAGGCCTCATTAAAGAAGATATTCTCTCTTGTATTCCTACTATGATCATTCCAGAAGAAAACACAAATCTAACCAAGGATCCTACTTCAAGTGAATTAAAAGAAGTTGTTTTCTCCATGAATTCAAACAGCGCAGCTGGACCAGATGGAATGAATGGAAAATTCTATCAAGCTTGCTGGGATGTTATCAAAAATGATTTGCTCGATGTGGTTCTTGACTTCTTTGGAGGTAGTGACATTCCTAGATATACGACAAATGCCTGCTTGGTCCTTCTTCCAAAAGTTGAATTTCCTAACTCTTTCACTGAATTTAGACCTATTAGCCTAAGAAACTTCATCAATAAGATAATTTCCAAGCTAATCTGTTCCAGGCTTGCACCAATCCTACCAAACATCATCTCCGCCAACCAATCTGGTTTTGTTAGAGGAGGAAATATCTTTGGAAATATCATGCTGGCTCAGGAGATTGTACAAGGCATTAAGAAACCAAACACTAGGGCCAATGTTGTTATCAAGCTTGATATGGCAAAGGCTTATAATAGAGTGTCTTGGAGTTTTACATGCATCATGCTTAGAAGAATGAGGTTCAATGAGATGATTATTGACATGATCTGGAGAACCATGTCCAATAACTAGTACTCTGTAGTGGTAAATGGAACCAGGCATGGTTTTTTCAAATCCACTAGGGGTCTAAACAGGGAGATCCCTTGGCACCATCCCTCTTCATCTTTGGGGCAAAACTACTCTCCAGAATGCTCAACAACCTCAATAATGACCAGTTTTGTCGCTCCCCATTTTCTAGTGAAAGCAGACTTCGACGTGTGACAACTCTTTTAAAGTGGATATTAAAAGACAAGAGTCGCCACTTAGCGGTTTAAGGTGTGTTAGGGCACCTATTTGCATATAACTCTGTTTTAACTAGTCTAGTTACCAAAGATCTGGTAAGGGCTCAAATTACCACAAAGAGAAGGTGTTAGGCACTCTTCGAGGTCCACAACTGTGGGTCCCGACCAAAATTTACACTATGTGGATTAGATGATTAAGCTAAGTGATAAGCAAAGAAAGGTATAAAAGTTAAAGGATCTATTATAACACATAAGAATAAATGATCGGTACAAATCTTAAAGATTACAAGGGTACCACTACACTGGTCTATGTTAAATGACTAAGTGAGAATAGCAAGTATATAAATAAAGGGGGGTCCTAAGTTGTTTAGCCTAAAGGATCACCCCGTGCGACATAAATAATACTTCGCAACTCCCTTAAGGTAGGGGTTGCTCATATTATTCAGCGGGCACAGACTATCATCTCCTGCTACCCAATTACTATGTTGAAGTTGTTACTTAAAGGCACTCTAATTTAATTCTAAACCGTATCCTAAGCGTGCACTTCCCGTCCCATGCCTATTGTCCATGAGGCTTTGGACCTACTATTAGGTGGTTCTAGACTCAGCTTAGGTTGCTCAAAATCATAAAACTAGGCGATATTCAAAACAAATAGGACTTCACATTAAGACAATTAAAGGCCCAAGTTAGCCTCCATGCATAAACAACAAATCCACGCGGGCAGTTTAGGCAGTATATAGTTTCAGAGTTAAGACTTAAAGTCCTATAGGCATGGTTTCTAGGTGATTCTAAATTCCAGCATCGTATGTGCAACATTATTGCACTCTCTAAATGGTTTAGACGAAGATAGAGTAAGCTGTTTGCAAACTCAGGATTATTAGCTCTGATTTTATAAATATGCATCTTAGGCAGGTGACACTGTCCTATAGGCATGATTTCTAATAGTTGCATAATTAGGCAGTGAAACAGCTTTGAGAGTCCAGCATTAACAACGTTGATCTTATAAACAACTCTTATGCGAGTGATAACATCCTATAGGCAGGATTTCTAACAATTGACAGTTAGACTTGATTTTTATAACACTTTATTCCTAAGGCATGTCATCTAGGCAGGGCAGTGCGATGAGAATAACGGAAGTAGTTGATTAAAAGATTAGAATCCTATAGTCATGATATCTAGATGAGCAGTGCACTAAAAGTAATAGAAGCAATTGAACAATTGATTATCCGAATTCCTATAAGTATGGGATTTAGGTTAACAAAGCATATGTTATACATGTTATAGGCATGCTGTCTATATGAACAGTAGTAACATAGAAACGAGTATGGTAGATATTTAGACTAACGTGCTTGAACAGTGTACAAGTGAGGTGTGCATGATTCCTATAGGCATGATCTCTATTAGTGTACAACATAGCAAATGAAATAACAAACAAGGCATGCTGAACGAAATAGCAAATATAACACAGACCCTATAGGCATGTTTTGTATCCTTTCATGCAAATATTAGAATACCCAGCCCCCTCTTTCATTAATTCCCCATTATTCATCATTACACATTATTACAGGCCTTAATAGAGAATACATGCTTAAATATTACAAACTAAAATGAGTACAGGCCCAATAAGCAGAGCAGGCCCCAAGAGGAATAACCCAGCAACTTCGAGGTCTTCAGTAATATCATTCTTCACACAAAATAGAAAACCCAGGTCTAGGTACACCCTAGGACATTAGAGTGTATCGACTGCATGACTTGAACACAGACCACACCAAGTCCAAAGGGGGAGCAAACTTACCCAGCATTGCGAAACTTAATCATATGAGTAATAAATTGTACATAAATTGATCAGACCACTTGAAGTCCAAACACTTAGTTCTTAGGACTATAACTAACAGTAGTCTAAACCAGAGCAAATTGTCGAGATCACACGAAGTTATATACATAAGACGCTAGAAGTTCAAAAGACATGATGGAACATCACAAACAAACAGACAACCCTAAGTAGAGTTTCAGGATATAATATGATCTAAGATCAACTTAAATACAATCTCGACAGAGGAATCTTGCAAATTACAGACAGAAGCAAGTAAAACAGCAGTTTTCATATGGAAATTTCTAGCATGAGGGTCTAGTGCAAGTATGATCATAACAAATAGGCTGATGAACATGGTCTGTAACAATCCACTCAACTGGGCATGAGGAATTTTAAGATTATCAATCATACACGAAGGTTTAAATAGCACCAGGACTCATAATGGACAAGAATATGTCAAATATAAGTTAATAGAACTTGCCTGCACTAGGCTTAATCACATATAGAAGAAGAGGCCAAATATTGAATTTCATCCTAGAATTCTTTGGTAGTATTAAAGAACACTAGATTAAACAAGGCAGGGAACACACATTAGTTTACAAGTAGCAAGGAAAGCATGTTTGGGCTAATAACACGATCAAGAGTTAGCTCTAGAAAAGTATTAAGTTGCACATGAATGACTCAACCAGCATTAGAACATGTTTTGGACATGATTCAACTTATCATAAGAATACAGAACAAGGCAAAGGCTAAACTCAAAATAAGAAATAGTGATAAGCATTCGAACACATACATTAAGGCAAACAGGCTTAAGAAAATAGAATCAAGGCAATAAATAGGCAAGTTCGATTATTAGAAGGTATAGAGCTTTAAGAATAGCTTCAGAGCCTATAATGTTGGGTCATAGAGAAAAATCTCAGAAACATAGATATGCATAGCAGGAACTCAAACGAAAAGAGAATGAAATTGCAAGGGTCATAGGTACTTACCAGTTACAGATTAATGAACAAGTAAACAAGAGGAATAATTTTAGCAATACCCCAATGTCAATAGAAAAACGAATAGTAGAACCCAGGAATCTCAGTGCGTCAAAGTTCCCAAGAGTTTCGAATGAACCCCGGGCAGTGCTCACACTGAGAAAGGTCTGATAATCGAATTCCGGTTGCCTTGGCTTTCAGCCGGTCAAGAGATTAACCCTCAGAGTAGTGTAAGACAAGTGAGAATAAGAGAATAGTAGTAATTTCAGTGATTAAGCTCTCTGCTGGGGAATTAGGGGAGGAGTTTATATAGTAGTAAAATTCAAACGAACGAACAAGAAAAACAGTCAATCAACATATTAAAGGAAAGACTATCATGCAAAATCAATTTCAAATCAGATTAAAAGAGAAACCAGACTAGTTCGGTAGAAATCAAAAATCAACCATAGATCTTAGTGATCGGCCCCATATCACTTTGCTATGAATGTGTACAGAAGAAATACTGTCTAGATCTTAGAGATTGAAGACGATTTCACATGATTCAAGGCCCGGTACTTGCCAAAAATAGGCAAGTACTAAGTGATACTATAACTATGTAAGTAACACGGAGACAAAACATATAAGGAAGGAAAATTATAGAGGGATTCCATATTAAGATCGGAATTGGAGAGGATTGAAGGGTGTGGCGGCTAGGGTTTCCCAGAGACGAATGGAATACAGAGGATTCAGAGCCGGCTGGAGTGGGGAAATGGGATTAGGGTTTGGATGAAGGGATATAAGGAAAGGTGGGGTTTTATTATAGGCCGCTGATCATTTGAGATCGACGGCCAGGATCAAAGGGAAACAGGGCGGGTCATTTACACGGGTCACGATCGGGTTCGTTAAAATGGTTGTTTGGTTTGGGCTTGGGGTTGTTGGGTTAGGTTTTGGGTCCAAAATCAACTCAAACATTGGGCCAACGTTTTTAAATACACGAAAATCATAAAAATAATTATAAGAAGTATTTAACAAATAATAAAAATATTATTTGTGTTTTAAGATGCTTGAAAATAATAATTTGACATTTTAGAAATATAAAAATGCTATTTGGGCACAAATAATTTAATGAAATGTAATTATGCACAACATATAGGCTATTATTGCAAAATTATGTAAATAGCTTAAAAATACAAATATATATTATATGACAATGAGGTAAAATATTATGAAACATATATGTGGATGCAAATAATAAATTTGGATGATTAAGTCATCACAAAATAATTTAAAGGGATAATTAATACATATTCAAATAATTTAAATGCATGAAAATCAATTTTAAAGCTTTAAAAATTATGAAAAATTATAAAAATACTTGTATGACTCTTGTAAATTGGTGATGAGGCAGGAATGATATTTTAATAGCATACATGACATTTATAAAAATATGAGGGCAAAATTGGGCATCAACAAGTTCTTCAATGGTTTTTACATGGAAAAAAGGGGTCCTTGAGCTTTGCATATGATATTGTCATATTCACATCAGGAAGTAGGGTATCCTTACAGAAGATTATGAGAATTTTAGGGGATTATGAGACTACTTCTGGCTAGTTGATAAACAAGGCTAAGAGCCACTTCATGACTTCCACTTGTGTTTTCCATTATAATGTTTCTAGGATCTCTCAAATCACTGGTTTTACTAAGAAAGAGTCACCAATAACATACCTTGGTTGCCCCCTCTACATTGGAAAAAAAAGAATTCTACACTTCAATGGTTTGATATCCAAAATAATGAGCAGATCAGAGGATGACACAACAGAATGCTTTCTTATGGAGGAAGAGCTACTTTGATCCAACATGTGCTGCAATCCCTCCCCATTCATTTGCTATCAACTGTTTCACCACCTAAAACTGGTTTCTTTCTGGGGCATGGAGAAGGATAGAAACCAACACCCCCTTCCTCTTGTAGATATGATAGCTTCTACCAGGCAACATCACTATCTCTCAATTCTAGAATTCTGGAAACTTGGGATCTTCAGAAGCTTCACAACCATGCCCCAATCCACAAAATTCCTGATATCATTCAGATCCCAATCCATTATTCCCCTCACATCCCTGATAAACCTATATGGGTACCAACTACCTCTAGTAAATTCACTTGTGCTTCAACATGGGAAGCAGTTAGAAAGAAGAAACAAATCCTCTTCACCAACAAGATGACATGGCATAAGAGAATCCCCTTTAAATGGTCCTTTTGCATCTGGAGAGCCCTCAGAAACAAATTGCCCACCGATGATAGAGTAATTTCCTTTCTTCAGCCTACTGTCACTAGATGTGTGTGCTGTATGAAACCTCAAGCTGAGTTAGTAGATCACATTTTAGTTTGGGCCACTTTGCTAAGGCAATATGGAGGCAATTCACAAGTCCAATTGTTTTTCCTTTCCAAACCATGCCTCTTAGATTGCTTATGATGAAATGGTGGATGCGGAAGAGCAAGAATGATGCACATAAGCTTCTCCTGGATACACTCCCAATTATCATTTTGCTGGAACCTTTGGAAAAACAGATTCGGTGCTAGATATGACTCCAAGCAATCATATATGATCAGAGTTCTACTCTCCATCAACTTTGACATCAACCTTCTTCTCAGAGCCACTTATCCTTCCTTTCACTGGCCTCTTCACTGGAATGAACTTTACTCCACAGTTGAAACAATGCAACATCACATATGCACATCACAGTTGACCTGGCACAAACTTGAGGATGGATTTGTCAAGCTAAACAGTGATGGCAGTGCCTTCAGCAATCCAGGCAAAATTGGTGCAGGAGCAATTATTAGAGATCATCTGAGGAGATTTATCCATGCCATAGCAAGTCCACATGGAGAAGGAACGAATAACATGGAAAAAACTGAAGCAACCATTATTGGCATGAAGTGGTGCCTGGTGAATGGTCACTTCAAAGTGCATTTAGAAGTTGAATCTGCACTACTTATTCATTGGATCAACCCTGAATCTGAGCCTCCTTGGAGCTTATAGATGCAGCTGCAGAAACTGACTGACCTCTGCTCCTAGTGACATGAATTCATATATTCTCATGTTTATAGGGAAGCTAATTATCTTGCTAATTCTTTATCTAAGCTCAGCCATGATCTCCCTCAAATCACCCATTTTGAGAACATTCTTGACCTTCCCAGGCAAATCAGAGGTCAAATCAGACTTGACCAAATGAATACCCCAGCTTTCAGACATAAAAAAACAAGCAAACTTCAACCTTCATCAAATCACACTTCCACCTCCAATTTTAATGGATATGGTTGAACATCAGAAATACCTGGGAGCAGACCATACAGTCCAAACACCAAAGTTCTGGGGTAGCAATTTCTTTCATACCAGCTTACTCAAACTCTTCAGGAAAAGGGCTATGACACTCTGTTTTCATCTAACAGTTTTTTTCTTTTTTGCAGGTGAATTCACTGATATCCTGCCCTGTCTACTGCTTCCTTTTTAGTGTCTGGTATCAACACCTTTGGTGTTCATTCTGCTGGAAATCAATCAGGAGATAGGAGAAGGCATATGGTGCCATTTCTATAGGTACACTTGGATTCCAAAACATCACCAACACAAACAAAAGCACCAGCTCCTAAGGACACACACACATACACCTTCCCTACCCTCTATCAAAAGAAACATAAACAACAACACCACAAACAACCTCATCACCCATACCTGCAACTCAGGCCCACACCAGACAACCAGGAATCTAGTTGTACACCACACCATCATCACAAAGCTGTTACCATCCAGCAATCCAAATCAACTTCAATGTTTCCAAAAACCAAAACACCACCACTATAACATTTCTTTAGGGCCCAGTAAACACAAGAACCTGGATGCCCACCCGTCTGACAGAAATGTCATATTTTTCTCTAACCATAGTTTTCTTTTGTAGGTACCTATAGTTTAAAACAATTGACATACTCTCAATGTGTGGTACTAGTACTTATAATGCTCATCTTATTGAGGGTGTATCAAATGACTAAAGCTAGTAGCATCTACAAGACTAAGCATAATCAGCTCCAATACCCACTTAAAGGATTCGCATCAACTCACCAACACCAGCTTACTGAAATTCACCCTAGTAGCTGGTATCTCCAAAACAAATCTACCCCCAGAAACCACAAGAACCTGGGCACATATATCATCACCTCCATTCAGTGTTCAAAGAGCAGCAACTCACAAGACTTGAAGTCACTGCTGTCAATGCCTGCAACTCCCCAAAGATGAACAATGACCAACCCAAGCACCCTTTAAATATAACTTATTTGTTGCTCTTTGCAAGTACAAGAGACAAGTTCAAATTATTGATGAATTTGCAAAGTGTGGTATTAGCATCTCATATGCTCAATCTCTTGCAAGTGAAACAATTACCTTGAGCCTGTCACAAGGATTCTGCAAATGTGTCGCAACAGATAAACATTTCTGGCAGGATCCTTCAGAGAATCCGCAGGTTTTTCAACCCACCTATACAACTAATTACACCAACATGCAACTCTCAGAAGGACACTAATACACACACCAGGACCTCAACACCTAATCACCAACATCAAGCACCTTATTCTTTAACTCATGAGCAGAAAGTTCCTGCTTAAATGGATACTTTCAGACACCAGCACCAACCTGCTTACTCTGCAGGCACCCAGCAGGACACACCTAGGGGCCTAAACCTAGTGATCCTGCACTTCCCTATTAGCTCATAGAAGCAAAATTTTACAGGATGCAGCAACTCACTCAAGAAGGATGCTACGTATGAAAGTCTCCAGGTCACCAGTTAAACCTGCCTGCTTCAAGGTATTCTGGATGAAAGAAGCAGGCATCTGCTCATTCTCTTCTGTCCAAAACATCATACAGCAACAACAGTTCTGCCCAGTTACATGGGTCAAGTTAATAGCGATCTTTAACTTGGCTTTCTTTGGCCTCAATGTCAGAGCCAAGTTGAAGATATTTTCTAGCACAATCGACTATTTTTGCCATACTCCATAGGAAGAATCTACATTTTCTCTAGACGTAGGTCTTGTTGTATATGAAAGATGACCTTCCTACTCATCTGTTTAGTTGATTTAGGATCATTTCTACATTTTTGTATAGTTTAACTAGGCTCACTTCAGATTGTTTTTGTATACACAATTGTCTATCACTTAAGGATAGGCAATTGGTACATCATCATAGGTCTAACTCATTAAAATTTTTCAAGATTCACTTGGTCGTCATGTTTGGATCACCAAGTGTATATCCATCATACTTTTGGAGGTAAGGTTCATGTATCCCTCCTTTGTTGTACTTTACTATATATATATATATATATATATATATATATATATATATATATATATATATATATATCTAGGGGAATTATTAAAAGAAAAAACAAGCCTAGGCAACTCGGAATAACCTCAAATTTTGCATGCAAGTCCTAAATGACACAACAGATATATTCCAACTCTCTAAACCACAATTTGAACCCGATGCCATCATAGTCAATCCTCGATCAAACCTATCAACTTTCCAAACTTCAACTTTCCAACTTTCGCCAATTCAAGCTAAAAGTCAATGCCCTTAACATGAGTATCATTTCTAACTACCAATCTAGCCTTATAGCTTTCTACACTCACATTAGTATTATAATTTTTTATATACCCACTTAAAGCTAATAGGCTTCTTACCATGGGGTAATTTAACAATTTTCAAAGTTTTATCATATTTGCCTCCAAAGACGTAAGCTTTTTTCTCATGGCATCGTGCCACTTAGGATTAGCTGCTACTTAAGAATAAGTGTAAGATTCGTAGACATGTTGCTAACTAAAATTAGAAGAAGAAGGATCAGAACTGGAGAATAAAGTAGAAACACTATTATGGAAAACATAATTGTAAAGGTAACAAGGAGGATTGCGTACCTTGGTGGACCTCCTCAGAGGAGGTGAAGAAGAAGAAGAATAGATAAAGACTTAGAAGAGGAAGAAGAGGAACAAGGAACAAGAGTAGCAAGAAAGTCAGAGGACAAAGAAGTAGGAAAAGGACTAGGAATGATAGAAGAAGCAGGAGATAAAAAGGGATGAATGATAGGAGAAGAAAAAGTAGTTACATGACTAAGTGATTTGATACAATAGCATAACAAGGATCATCCAAACCAGCAGAAAAAGGAGATGGACAAATTGTAGAAAAGCATTAGTAGACTTAAGAAAGTAAACACATGCTCATGAAAAATGATATCTCTAGGCATAAGGCAAGACTTTGTGTCTAGTATATAAAGATTATATCCTTTCTTAGAAAAAGGATAGCCAACAAATATACAAGGTATACCCCTTGGATGAAACTTGTCTCTATGTGGCTTATAGTGGAATAACTATGACATTTTTCATAAAGCATATCATAAGGACTTTTGTTATTTAGTAAATGAGCTGGAAAAAATCAAGTAAGTGGCTATCATGACCCAAAATCCCACTTATTCATGATGGCACCTAACTTCCAACATGCTAGGTAATCCAAGAAATGAATAACAAAACTCGAAAGGAAAACATTAGTAATCAATAGATAAAATGATAGAAATCCATACAACTATTCGAAGAACTGGTAGTACAAGTCATAAGCTACTAAGATTCCGATTTACAAAACTGGTATGAAGAATAAATAAAACATCTATTTGAAGTCTAATAAATAGAAATAAGTCTTAAATTACCATGAAAAAAAGGTAGCTTGAATCCGAAACGCTGGTACAACTTCAATGCTGGCCTCCGTCATCCACAACAACTAAGCTCCAAATATCTGCATGCAAGATGTAGTAGTGTAGTATGAGTACAACTGACCCTATGTACTCAGTAAGTATCTTGACTAATCTCAGATAAGTAGTGATGCATTGCATTGATCTAAAAGAAAGAGTTATCATCATGCATTGATACATTGGATTTTCATAAAGGTCTCATAAACAAAACATGAGATATCAACGCATTATAGGTAAATCCATCTAAACAATTAAATCATTAAATAATAATATAGGCATAAAATAGCATATTAAATGCAACGTGAAAACGTGTAAAATGCATGACAAATCATACAAAATTCACCTGCATGATCAAGGATGCTACCCTTATACTTCACATATCACAATATTAAGCTCCACCCTTATGCTCCACACATCATCAATATGAAATGCCACCCTTATGCTCCACACCCTAATGCTCCACACATCATCAATATGGAATTCCACCCTTATGCTCCACACATCATCTCAATACCAAGACCTCGTGTACGCCATCAAGAGAGAAACATGAGAGGGAGACCCTAGGGGGATGGATCTGTATCCACACACTACACGGGAAAACCTCGTTCCAAAATCATATCAATCGCATGGCAAAGACCTCGTGCCAAAAATTATACCAATCGTATGACAAAGACCTCGTTCACAAATCATATCAATCGCATGGCAAAGACCTTATGCTAAAATCTCAATTTCACGGCAAAGACCTCGTGCCACAAATCATATCATATTATAATACACACGGTAAAAACCTCGTTCCAACACCTCTGTCCATATCCCTATATCATATGCGGTGATGTATGAATATGAATGACAAATGAGCATGTATGATGCACGATAGAGAAATAACCATGCATGAATGTATGCATGTCTACAAGGGATCCTTAGGTAGGATATATGCCGATAAGTACATATGACTATATACCCAACAAATAGCTCGTCATCCAATCAATCATCAAGCCTCCGATAAGCATCAAAAGACAAAATCATAGTCTTTAACGTGGGTAAGGAGCTCAAGTAGTCATATATAAATTAAAGGCATACCACAAGAATAACAAGTATAGATGCGCATTCATAATATACATATGACTACATCTAATTTAGGTATTTTAATTATTTCAAGAATAGTTCATCATGCTCAAAATAGGGTATCACCAAACCTAAATATTATTTCTATTGTAATCTAAAATCTACCCCGAGCATGGATAATAATGAAAAATGTATATACGCTCTTCACCTCACATATACATCATCCCCGCATGTTGCAAACAATAGCATTTATTAGGAAAAATTTCCTCAACCAATGCTAGCAAGACACTTACCTCATCTGAGCTAGTCCAAGGATCCAAAATTACATTTCCTTGAGAAATCACCTCTAACCGGCTCAAATCTAGCCAAACATCAATCAAGGAAGTCAACCAATACCATAGGAAGTAATCTTATTCAATAAACTTTTGATCTTTGATGAATATCCATAAAGTCAACAAAAGTCAACCCAGGCTCGTGTGAAAATTTGAAACTAATACCAAATCTGGATAGCCCATAACCTGCCGAGTCACAAATATGTGATTAATTTTTAAATCAGAGTTCAAATCGGTGTTCAAAATATCAAAATCCAATTTCTTATCTTGTAGATAAAACCCTAAATTTTTACTTCAAAAATTTATATTTTAGGTGTAGAAATTCATAAATAATCAATATATATAATCAGATACAAGTAGAGATTTCTTACCACAAAGTAGTGATAAAAATCTCCACAAAAATTGCCACTCTATAGGCTCCAAAACTTTGTGAGAAAAAGTGACTAAATCACGAAAAATAAGTAAAAAAAAAAAATGCAACAATGGTCCCAGTTCGAATCAGATGGTAGATAATCTCGAAACTCACTTTTGACAAGCCCAACATAATCCTTGCGATATTCCATCCAAGATAACCTTTTGAATCACCCAATTTGGCTTAAAATGATAGAGATATGATATTTTAAAGTTTTAGAGGAAGTTTGAATTTTATAAACGAACTCAGTGACATAACCGGCATCTTCTGAAATGTTGCACAAGAAAATTCAGCAATCGCAAAATCTTAGTTTTAGCATCCAAAACTTATCCAGAACCACCCCTACACAAACTATATATGCATTTCAATCGTAAAACAAACTATAAACATGCTCGCGCACTAAAAACACCGAAAATAGGTTATATTGACCTGATGTTGACCGTCGTCAAACTCCAAATACTTAACTTAACTAGTCTCTTAACCAATGAACCAAAACACAGCTGAGCCCCTCGAGACCGTATCCAATCATACTAATAAATACAGATACATTATCCAAAGGCACCACAGTATAAAGAACAAAGTAAGAGACTCCAAGAAAGCAAACTAGATCATAGATACGAAAGTTTTCCTACAAGGGGGCTGGCTTCAACAACCCATAAGGGACGGCTTGCCAAGCTACACAAACAGTTAATTTTTTTAAAGTCGCAAAAGTTTTTCTACAAAGGGGCTGGCTTCAACAACCCATAAGGGACGGCCTGCCAAGCTACACAACTCAAAAAACTTTTGTACTATAACCAGCGTTAGCTTTTCATAACTCAAAAAACTTTCGTACTATAATAAACTAACTTTCAAAGAGTATTCTTACTTTATTTTCATACAGGGACCGATCTTTCCATCCATTCGAAGAAAGAACAAGAGGGAAATTTAGAAAGCACTCATATGTAATATATCACAAGAGATTTACAAAGGTTACAAGATGATCCTACAACTACTACAAGGCCTCCTTTATATAGGACTAAGGGGTTATTACAAGACAAACTTTTCGGATAAAATAAACCTATCTTACATGGCAAACTTATCTACAAGCGGGTCCCTCTCGGTATGTGAAGGACTTTAGGCAAAACAACTAAAAACACCTGAAAACATGTGAACGGGGTGAAATATACATGGTGTAGCATGTGAAAGTATGAGGGAGCATGTGACGCCATGTGAAAGTATTGTGTTGCATGTGACGAAGCATGTAGGGGCATGTGGAAGCATGTGAAAACAAGTTGAAGTGGGGCCTGGATAGTATGAAAAGATGTGAAAATTTGTCTTGGCATGGGTAGGATATTTTTTGAGGGTTTTTTGGTAGGTAATGTAGGATTATGGTGGGATTAGCAGGGATTAAGATAATTATCCTTCATCGATCCTAGGATTGTCTTTTAGGCATCTTTTCGAAGACCTTGTGAAGTAATGCCTGGAACTTGACGGTTCTTCCCTGCTGTGTTCCTTCCCCTTTGGATTGAGAGATGTAATCTGCAACTTTAATCTGGAAATGTCATGAGTGATCTTTTCTCGGATGACTTCATATGGTGTTTGATATTCTTTTGCATCTTCCCAGACTCTGTCCCAGTGAGGATGAGTGTTGGTATAATTCCAACTTGCCCAATCTTTTGGCCATATTTCTCTCGGGATGCACCTATTTTGTTGAAAAAGAATTCTTTGTGCCTCGCTATATTCTTCCTCCATTGATAAAATGGACACGGGAAATTTCCATCAGAATGATGCCTCTGCTTGCGCTTCGAGTTTTCCATTAATGATCTTCACTGGCCTATGAATTTAAGTAATTCCTGACATATATGTGGTCCTGGACTGTATTCACCTCGGGAAAAATGCATTTCGAGAAAATCAATATCTTTTTGAGCAAGAACCATCTTTTTTGCGGAGAGCATGATTCCGTACTGTGTTACTAATGCCTCAAATTGATGAAGTAAGTTGACAAGTTCTTCCAATGTATCACTAAATAACAGGATGTCATCATCAATGTAAACTAAGGAGGTATGGCGGATGGGTTGGAAGATTTTTATCATGGCTTTTTGGAACAAGGAGGGTGCAGTTTTCAACCCGAAGGGCATGACTTTCCACTGGAAGTGATGATCGGGGAAGCAAAATCCTGTTTTGGGTCGTTCTTCAGGGTGGATTCCTAATTGCCAAAATCCAGATTTTAAATAAAACTTGGAAAAATATTTGGCCTTGGCTAAGTGGGAGAAAAGAGAGTTTATTTGGGATGGGGAATTTTTCATCTTGGAGGAAATGGTTTAGTGGTTGGTAATTAATAACTAATCTGAGTTTTCCTATTGTCTGCTCAGCTCTTTTTTTGACATAAAATGCTTTGCATGCCCATTGTGAATCCGACGGCTCTATTAGATCAAATTCTAAAAGTTCTTCGCATTCTTTCTTTGCAAGCTGAAGATGGTCTGGATTCATGCCTAAATGACTGGCCTTTATCGGATTGATGTTTTCATTTTTCTTGAAAGGGAGCTTGATAAAAAACTCTTCGTTTTTCCATAATGGGCTTTTCCCTTTCTTCATGAAATCCTTGTGGGATTCAGCACATGAATGTTCAATGAGAGTTTGCTCAATCTCTTTGATTTGTTCGTCATTGGTGATTTGGAATAGCCTTGGAATCTCAGAATAAGGTCTGAACTGCTTTTAAAAGCTATCCTGTTAGCCTTGATCTGGAGTTGATCTTTAAGTTGTCTGTAAATGTCGAATCCAATAATAAGATCTTTTCCTGGTACATAAGACCCTAGTAGCTTGGTTCTGTACTTCAATGCTGGAAAGAACTCAATTGTGACCGGATGCTTTGTAATGACAGTTGTGGTTAAGATTGCATTTGATGCAGTGTTGAAATCCTTAAAATGCGGCACCCATTGATCTTCAGGGAGAACAACAGGATTTATGAATGAGAAGCAGCTCCAGTGTCGATGAAAGCAATAACTCGAGCTGGTTTACTGGATGAATAGACTTTGAGTTCTACTTGAGGAACGACTGCGAGAGCATTGATCTCCTCTCGGGCTTCGATCACTGGTTCTGAAATTTGGTACTAATCATTGCCTTGATCTTCATAGATATCAAGAGAGAATAAAGTTTCTTCATTGGGTTCATCATCCACAGAGAATATGGATTCAAGGTCCTCCTCCTTTCCAAGATGTATGCCAGTGTAAACTTCAATCTCTTCAAGGAGTTTGACAGATCTTCTTGATTTGGGATAATTTTTTGCGAAATGTCCAATCTTATGGCAGATAAAGCATCTGTCCTTCTTGTGAAAATTTCCTGGCCTTCTGTGTTTGAAATATTTTGTGCGTCTCTTGGATCTTGATTTTCCATATGGAATTCCTGGCCATCTGAACCTCCTGAATTCTTTCCGTCGTCTGGACGTGTGGCAGGAACATCCTGATCCAGTGATTAGAGCAGATTTGCGACATGCTTTGTCAAGCGCTGGATTGTGCTGAATAATTTACTTTAGGGCTGAGCGCTTTGTACAAATGTCATCCAATGCGATGAAAATAGCCTGCCTGACGTAACCAATTTGTGGGATTGTTATGGACTGTAACTTTTCTTCAATGATGGTCATGGTTCGGCTTGCCAACAACTTTGGAAGGGAAGAGACAAAGGCTTGCTTCAGATTGATGTCTCTGCCGATTTCAAAGTATATCTTTGCCATTTTTTGAAAATGCCTATCAATGTCATTTTTGTCGAATGACACACAATTAAGAAGTATATCCGGATGTTGAAGGCAAAATCTTGGGAAGTAAGAAAAGTATTTTTATCTTGAATTCCAAGTGAGTTCCACCAATCTCTGAGGATTCTTGAGAACCGTGAAGTGAGTTCTGACATGATGATATACTTTTCTCGTTCTACCAAATTTTTGGTCACCATCCAAGTACAAAAGTCTTGGATCCTTTGAGGCTATTTTGAAACCTTGACGTCATCTAAGGTGAAAGTGTGGAAGCCAGTTCCAACTGGCTTGGACGCCATGGGCTCATATCTTCTTTCTGGGATTGGCTCATCTGTCATGCCTTCTTGTTCCTCATCTACTTCAGATACTTCTGGGTCTCTTGGCTAGTTTACAAATATTGGGGGATTGTCATCTTCGGAAGAGTTCGTTGTGGATTCATTGCTTGATTGAGAGCTATCTTTCATTGATTCATCGTCTGATGAATTCAGAGATTCCGACCATGGAGTATCTTCTTGTGATATGTATCTTGGCTAGGAGACATAGAAGTCTGGAGCCTTCTGGTCAGAAATCATCAGATTTTTGGGGTTGGACCCTTTTGAACTTTCTCCTTGGTCTCGCCTTTTCTTGGTTTGTTTCTGTGCTGCAAGGGCATCTTTCCTTTCCCAAACCATTTTCGCGATATCAAAATCATGTTCTTCTTTTATGGGTTGGGTAAAAGAGATTGGATTTTTTGAGGTAGATGAATAAGTAGAAAAGGTGTAGTCTAATTTAGGTGGGGAATATGCTTGTGGAGACATAGGGAAGTAAGTAGGTTTTGAAGGGAAAACTGGGGTTGTTTGTAGCTTAAACTGGATATTTCTCAAATGTTGAATCTGTTCTTTGATGGAAATCGTCTCCTTTTGTTGTTGTTGGAAGAATTGGAAAAGTGAAGTTCCTGGCGGAAAAATCTCATATTGTAAATTTGCCAATCTTAGTTCCAAGGCTTTGATTAGTCCGTCATGGCGAGACGATGTTTCCTCCATCTTTTTCTCAATTGTTTCCACTTTGCTCATCATTTTGTTTTGTGTATGGGCCACGTTCTTCATGGTGTTGCCAATGTTGTTCAATATCTTGTTTTGGCAGATGGAGTTTTCTGATTGCCAGTTTATTGTTGCTTCGATGTCACTTGTTGGGGCTTTTTCTCCAGCAGGTAGCACTACGTTTTTCTTGGGAATTTTTGGAGCATGGCTTATACCCTCCTTTTCAAACGGTTGAAATGAAAGAAAGTCTTGTGTATGACTGGAGCTTGAAGGACTTAGCATGAATATCTGTGGTTGTGGGGGATTTGTGATTTTTTGAATTGGTGAAGTTTTAGGTTCAGGTGGCTTTTTGGGTTGTGAGGTATGGGCTAATGGTGATTTGGGTTTGGGTGTGGTTTCACTATCCTCCCAACTTGAAGTGAATGTTTCTGGTAATTTTGGCCATTCCTGGGGTTTGTAATTGACAAGAAGTTCATATTTACCGGGACGGCTTAATGAGCCAATTGAAGGATCTTTATTTTCTTATTTGGCTTGAAATTATTTTTCAGTGGTTTTCCCCTTTTTCTTGGATTTTGGTTTGGTTTCGTTGAGGCCGAACCTTTCCCAATGACGCATGGTGGTGTTCATCATATTCTCTAGTTGGATCTTCCAAACAGTTGTCACGACCCGGAATTCCCACCCTCGGGAGCCGTGATGGCGTCTACTAGTGAAAGCTAGGCAAGCCAATTAACCGAATAATTAACTACTATTCCAAATAATTAACTACTATTCCACTCAAAATCAAAGCAACTTAAAATCAACAGTTAATAACATTATAAATAAATGGGCAGAACGTATAAAATTTCAGGCCTTTAAACATTGCCAATACAATCTCCTTAACAACTACCCAAGATTTAGTGTCACAGTTTCACAGACTGTCTAAGATTTACTACAAGTAAGGGTCTGAAAGAAATAATAAAATACTGTTTCTGGGACAACAAAAAAGGAAACAGATATAATAGAAAGCGGGAGACTCCAAGGTCCGCAGACGCCTGCAGGACTACCTTGGGTCACCTGATAATCAGAAGTTGGAAGCTCCTTACAGTCCAATACCTGCGGTACTGGGATCTGCACAAAAGAGTGCAGAGTGTAGTAACAGCACAACCGACCCCATGTGCTGGTAAGTGCCTGGCCTAACCCCGGCGAGGTAGTGACGAGGCTAGGACCAGACTCCAGATAACCCTGTACAGTTATAACCATATAT
>MCJB01049842.1:502244-527836 GCA_002018475.1 Nicotiana obtusifolia
CTCCATGAGGCCCACCAACCGGACCAAAGCGTCCTGAAGAACTGGGGTAGCAATAAACCCCTCTGGGAACTGAGCTGGGTCCACCGGGGCTGCTGGGGCCGGAACCCCCTCGTCAAGATCAACCTAAGGTTCCGCCACAGGTGCTGCTGCAGGAGGCTGAGTCCTGCCCCTGCCTCGACCCCTAGCACGACCTCGGCCTCGCCCTCTGCCCCGTGTAGGAGCTGTTGCTGGGGGTTCGGGCTGCTGAGGTAGAAGAGGAAGCGCGTGTTCTCGCCATCTGCGAGGAACAGAATAGGAATTCAATTAACATTACGAAACAAAACCACATGATAAGAAAGAACAAATGTGAAGTTTTTCCTAACTCTATAGCCTCTAAGGGATAAATACAGACGTCTCCGTACCGATCCCTCAGACTCTACTGAGCTTGTCTGTGAACTGTGAGACCCACGTAAACCTAGAGCTCTAATACCAACCTGTCACGACCCGGAATTCCCACCCTCGGGAGCCGTGATGGCGCCTACTAGTAAAAGCTAGGCAAGCCAACTAACCGAATCATTAACTACTATTCCACTCAAAATCAAAGCAACTTAAAATCAACAGTTAATAACATTATAAATAAATGAGCAGAACGTATAAAATTTCAAGCCTTTAAACATCGCCAATACAATCTCCTTAACAACTACCCAAGATTTAGTGTCACAGTTTCACAGACTGTCTAAGATTTACTACAAGTAAGGATCTGAAAGAAATAACAAAATACTGTTTATGGGACTACAAAAAAGGAAACAGATACAATAGAAAGCGGGAGACTCCAAGGTCCGCGAACGCTTGCAGGACTACCTTGGGTCACCTGATAATCAGAAGCTGGAAGCACCTTACAGTCCAAAACCTGCGGTACTGGGATCTGCACAAAAGAGTGCAGAGTGTAATATCAGCACAACCGACCCCATGTGCTGGTAAGTGCCTGGCCTAACCCCGGCGAGGTAGTGACGAGGCTAGGACCAGACTTCAGATAAACTTGTGCAGTTATATATATACATATATATATATATATATACATCCAAAGCAGAAATATAGAAGCAAATAAACAATCAACTATGGGGAAGGGAAACATGTTTCGGAGTAACAGATAAAACAACTCATCAAAGAAATATAAGGAAAAACTACAATCAATTTCAAACACAAGTAAAAGAGATACAGACAATTTTCACTTTCAGTTTCCATCTTGTTGCAGGCGTGCAACTCGACGCCATTTCCTTATATCTTGTTGCAGGCGTGCAACTCGACCCTATTTCCTTATTTTCCTGTGGTAGGCGTACCACCCGCTCCCATTTCATTATCTTGTTGCAGGCGTGCAACCCGGCCCCTTTTCATTTCATTTATGTGGTAGGCGTACCACCCGACCCCTTTTCATTTCATTTATGTGGTAGGCGTACCACCCGACCCCTTTTCAATGTATATATATATATATATATCCGTTGCAGGCGTGCAACTCGACCCCATTTCCTTATATCCTGTCGCAGGCGTGCAACTCGACCCCATTTCCTTACATTTTGTGGTAGACGTACCACCCGCTCCCATTTCAATAGCCATCACACAAATCACAAGAATTTCAGTAAGGAAACAAACCAATATCATAATTTCTCAACAAGAGAACAGTAACATCAAAACAATCATCCATATACGACCCACGGTCATGCTTGACACCAACGTAGAGGTACTCGTCACCATGCCTATACGTCGTACTTAAAGTAACAATTTAACAATTAGAACACGACTTCTAATCCCTCAAGCTAAGGTTAGGACGGACACTTACCTCGCTTTGTAACTGAATTCAAGGTTCCAACAAACCTTTGCCTAGAATCTTTGTGTCCGAAGGCTTCAAATCTAGTCACAAATAATTTAATACAGTCAATACACATAGTAGAAACTAATTCCATATGAATTTACAAATTTTTCGGATTAAAATCCAAAATTTAACTCAAAATTTCCAGTGGGGCCCACTTCTCGTAATCGTACAAAACCCACAAAATGTGATAACCCATTCCGATACGAGTTCAACCATACAAAAATTATTGAATTCCGACATCGGATCGATCTCCAAATCTTAAATCTAAACTTAAGGGTTTTCCATAATTTTTCCAACCTAAATCACCAATTAATTGCTAAAAATAGTGATAAACTGAGGTAATTCCTCCAAAATTGAGTTAGGAACACTTATCCCGATGTTTCCCTTGAAATCCCTCCAAGAATTTCTTCAAGACTTGGTTTAATCCAAGCTTTCTAGCTCCAAATTTTTTTAGAATGGTCAAATCCCCTTCTTTAAGAATCTACACAAGATAATTTCCTTTGGATATAGTTTTGAAGTTGGTTTGTTATGATTCTAGGGTGTTTGGAGGTGTTCCTCTTCGTGGGTAACGAAAATGGGTCTTGTAGAACAAAATGGGCACTGAGTTCTTCTTAAAAAGTATCAAAAATCGAGTTAAAACACCCCTGTCAGGCCATATTTGTGATTCGCAAACCTATCGCATAACAGGTTTGCGGTTCGCATTTTTGGTCGCAGAAATCGCAAACCTCGCCCCAAGTTCTGCCTTAGTTTGCGACTTCTAGGTCAATTTTGCGGTTCTCATGTCGAATTTGCGATCAATTTGTGATCGCAAATTTGACATGTCTGCAGATTTTTTTCCTTGATACGAAAATAGGCATAACTTTCTCATACGATGTCCGAATTGGACGATTCTTTTTTGCTATGACTCCGAAATTTCGATACGGATCTAATGATTCAATTAAAACTGAATTTGGAGCCCATTTGCATAATATTATACCACTTATTATTGAAGAGACGATATCGACACATTCTTGAAATGCCAAAGTTAAACTCCATCAACATCCAAAATCCATTCGAGGCCATCCGGAAACTCAACCAAACATGCAAACATATCCCATAACATTATTCAAACTTGTTCCAACCATCGGAACACTCAAAACAACCTCTCAACACCAGATTTGCGTTGGATTCAAGCCTAAGGATTTCAAAATCTTCTAAATCGCTCTTTTAATCTAAACCCAACCAAATCACGTCCGAATGACCTGAAATTTTACACACAAGTCATAAATCACATATCGAAGCTACAGAAACTTTCGGAATTCCATTCCGACCCTCGGATCAAAATCTCGCCTATCAACCAGAAACTGACAAAATTATAACTTCACCAATTCAAGCCTAATTCTACTTGGGACCTCCGAAACAAATTCCGATTTCACTCCTAAGTCATAAATCATCTCCCGAAACTAATCGAGTCATCGGAATTCACATCCGAGCCTCCTAACTCATAGGTCAACATCGGGTTGACTTTTCCGATTTAATCCTTCTTAAAAGAAACTAAATGTCTCATTTCTTACCAATTTCACTCCGTACTCAACTACTCAACTTGATTACATAAAACACAGATAACGAAATATAATGAGACAGAAAATGGGGAAGACGGAGTGGTAACCCACGAGACGACTGGCCGGGTCGTCACAACAGTCTTGACAGTCGCAATCAAGATCCCAAGGGCAGTGTCCTGTAAAGGGGCATTTGAACCACCATGCTCTTTTTCCATTTTTTTCAAAATTTTGACACTAGTTATGTTCTTCCATGATGCTTTATATATTCCAAAAGAACTCTCCATCGGGTTCAGGGTATGTATGTGTTGTATCTTTGGGTTGAATCATTTGGCAAGAAAAGATGGTTTTGTTGGGTTTTTTGAGATGGGAATGGTCAAAGCTTATGCAAACGGTTTTGTCATTTCTTTTGGTAAAAGTTGGTTCACCAGATTGTAGAGATTCCTCCCGTTCTCTTAACTTTTCATAATTTGTTATCCAGGAATCAGGAAGAATTTTCACAAGTTCATCTCTTGAAATTTGCATGGGTATTTGGGTGCACATGGTGTTTCCTTTGGTAGCATCAGTATTTAAGATTACAGCATTTTCTCCTCCGGGAAGGCAAAGATCCATGGCATGATTTTGGACTCGCCACGCCATTTGGTGATCAAGAGTGGCTTAGATGGAATCTTTGGCTTGAGGGGCTCCTTGGATTTGGACTTGGATTTTTAGTGCTCCGATTAAGTATGGATCATAAAGGGACATGTTGAAATTTGGAAAGATAGTTATGAAGACAGTCCCAGCATTAAGGGTAACTTCTGCAGTACCCAAATTTTCATGTTGGTACTCCAAATATCTTGTATCTAGAAGAGAAAGTCGAGCTACAACAGGTTGAACATTTCTTCCGTGATATATTAAAGCGATTCGGATAGAACCAAAATAGATACGGGTAAAACCATGATCTCTCCATTGCCTGGGAAAATCATCTAGGATTTGAAGAGTGATAAATTGTTCCTCTCGAGTGGCAAGAATAGGATGCTGGTCGAGTTTTGAGGCAGCAACATATTCTTTGACTCCTTTTTGTCTCTGTTGGACTAAGGAACGAATGAAAAAAGAGCTTGGTGGTTCAAATGCCCCTTTACGGGACACTGCCCTCGGGATCTTGATTGCGACTGTTAAGACTGTTTTGAAGATCCAACTGGAGAATATGATGAACACCACCAACGTCATTGGGAAAGGTTCGGCCTCAACGAAACCAAACCAAAATCCAAGAAAAGGGAAAACCACTGAAAAACAATTTCGAGCTAAATATGAAAATAAAGATCCTTCAACTGGCTCATTAAGCTGTCCCAGTAAATATGAATTTCTTGTTAGTTACAAATCCTAGGAATAGCCAAAATTACCAGAAAAATTCACTCCAAGTTGGGAGGATAGTGAAACCACACCCAAACCCAAATCACCATCAGCCCATACCTCACAACCCAAAAAGCCACATGAACCTAAAACTTCACCAATTAAAATCAATAATCCCCCACAACCATAGATATTCATGCTAAGTCCTTCAAGCTCCAGTCATACCCAAGACTTTCCTTCACTTCAACCATTTGAAAAGGAGGGTATAAGCCATGCTCCAAGAATTTCCAAGAAAAACGTAGAGCTACCTACTGGAGAAAAACCCCCAACAAGTGACATCGAAGCAACAATAAACTGGCAATCAGAAAAATCCATCTGCCAAAACAAGATATTGAACAACATTGGCAACACCATGAAGAACGTGGCCCATAAACAAAACAAAATGATGAGCAAAGTGGAAACAATTGAGAAAAAGTTGGAGCAAACATCGTCTCGCCATGACGGACTAATCAAAGCCTTGGAACTAAGATTAGCAAATTTACAATATGAGATTTGTCCGTCAGGAACTTCACTTTTCCAATTCTTCCAACAACAACAAAAGGAGACGATTTCCATCAAAGAACAGATTCAACATTTGAGAAATATCCACTTTAAGCCGCAAACAACCCCAGTTTTCCCTTAAAAACCTACTTACTTCCCTATGTCTCAACAAGCATATTCCCCACCTAAATTAGACTACACCTTTTCTACTTATCCATCTACCTCACAAAATCCAATCTCTTTTAACCAACCGTTAAAAGAAGAACATGATTTTGATATCGCGAAAATGGTTTGGGAAAGGAAAGATGCCCTTGCAGCACAGAAACAAACCAAGAAAAGGCGAGTCCAAGTAGAAAGTTCAAAAGGGTCCAAGCCCAAAAATCTGATGATTTCTGACCAGAAGGCTCCAGACCTCTATGTCTCCCAGCCAAGATACATATCAGAAGAAGATACTCCATGGTCGGAATCTTTGAATTCATCAGACGATGAATCAATGGAAGATAGCTCTCAATCAAGCAATGAATACACAACGAACTCTTCCGAAGATGGCAATCCCCCAATATTTGTAAACCAGCCAAGAGACCCAGAAGTATCTGAAGTTGATGAGGAACAAGAAGGCATGACAGATGAGCCAATCCCAGAAAGAAGATATGAGCCCATAGCGTCCAAACCAGTTGGAACTGGCTTCCACACTTTCACCTTAGATGACGTCAAGGTTTCAAAATGGCCTCAAAGGATCCAAGACTTCTATACTTGGATGGTGACCAAATATTTGGTAGAACGAGAAAAGTATATCATCTTGTCAGAACTCACTTCACGGTTCTCAGGAATCCTTAGAGATTGGTGGAACTCACTTGGAATTCAAGACAAAAATACTTTTCTTACTTCCCAAGATTTTGCCTTCAACATCCAGATCCTACATGAAGTTTTCTGCGGAGATACTGGCCAAGGACAGGAGAAAATGCGAAGATAACTCTTCGAGATGAAGTGTGTGTCATTCGACAGAAATGACATTGACAGGCATTTTCAAAAAATGGCAAAGATATACTTTGAAATTGGCAGAGACATCAATCTGAAGCAAGCCTTTGTCTCTTCCCTTCTAAAGCTGTTGGCAAGCCGAACCATGACCATCATTGAAGAAAAGTTTCAGTCCATAACAATCCCACGAATTGGGTAGGTCAGGCAGGCTATTTTCGTCGCATTGGATGACATTTGTACAAAGTGCTCAGCCCTAAAGCAAATTATCTAGCACAATCCAGCGCTTGACAAAGCATGCCACAAATCTGATCTAATCACCGGATCAGGATGTTCCTGCCACACGTCTAGACGACGGAAAGAATTCAGGAGGTTCAGATGGCCAGGAAATATTTCAGACACAAAAGGCCAGAAAATTTTCACAAGAAGGACAGATGCTTTATCTGCCATAGGATTGGAAATTTCGCAAAAAATTGTCCCCAATCAAGAGATCTGTCAAACTCCTTGAAGAGATTGAAGTTTACACTGGCATACATCTTGGAAAGGAGGAGGACCTTGAATCCATATTCACTGTGGACGATGAACCCAATGAAAAAACTTTATTCTCTCTTGATATCTATGAAGATCAAGGCAATGATCAGTACCAATTTTCAGAACCAGTGATCGAAGCCCGAGAGGAGATCAATCCTAGTTATAGTCATATTAGGGCATTTGGGTTTTCTATTCCACTGCAAGCCACATAGAGACAAGTTTCATCCAAGGGGTATACCTTGTATATTTGTAGGCTATCCTTTTTCTAAGAAAGGATATAATCTTTATATACTAGACACAAAGTTTTGCTTTATGCCTAGAGATATCATTTTTCATGAGCATGTGTTTACTTTCTTAAGTCTACTGATGCTTTTCTACAATTTGTCCATCTCATTTTTCTGGATTTTGGCAATTGGGAATCCACCCTAAAGAACAACCCAAAACGGGATTTTGCATCCTCGATCATCACTTCCAGCGGAAAGTCATGCCCTTCGGGTTGAAAACTGCACCCTCCTTGTTCCAAAAAGCCATGATAAAAATGTTCCAACCCATCCTCCATACCTCCTTAGTTTACATTAATGACATCCTGTTATTTAGTGATGCATTGGAAGAACATGTCAACTTACTTCGTCAATTTGAGGCATTAGTAACACAATACAGAATCATGCTCTCAGCAAAAAAGATGGTTCTTGCTCAAAAGGAGATTGATTTTCTCGGAATGCATTTTGCCCAAGGAGAATACAGTCCAGGACCACATATATGTCAGGAATTACTTAAATTTTCGGATACCAACCTCACAACAAAGCAGATCCAACAGTTCTTGGGTGTAATAAACTATGTGAGAGATTTCATCCCAAATACCTCTACATACATTTCACCGCTCACTGAAATGCTCAAGAAAAATGCTCCATCATGGGAGAGAAACAGGATGAAGCAGTCAGAAAAATAAAGGAGATATCTAAAAATGTCAAGTCTCTCTACATCCCTTCAGATGGAAAGAAGATCCTACAAACTGATGCCAGCCATGAATATTGGAGTGCTGTTCTATTTGAAGAAAAAAATGGTCAGAGGAAAATATGCGGATACGCCAGTGGAAAGTTTAAAGATGCCAAGCAACATTATCATTTCACCTTCAAAGAAATTCTTGCAGTAAAGAATGGAATCAAGAAATTCAATTTCTTAATATCCATACAGAATTTCTAATAGAGATGGATATGAAGGCCTTCCCAAAGATGATCCAGATAAATACAAAAATTATTCCCAATCCTTAGATTATTAGATGGGCTCAATGGTTCTCTCCATACAAGTTTCAAGTCAAGCACCTGAAAGGAAGGGATAATATTCTCGCAGATTTTCTGTCTCGACCGGAAGAATTCTCAAAGAGATTTTCCCCAGCAAAACTGAAGTCAAAGAAAAAGCCAATTAGCCATATCTTTATGCTTTCAAATATACCTTGAACAAGTTCATTAAAGTCAACAGATCATCCATCGGAGTTGTTCAACCTCATGGATCCCTTTGATCCGTCAATTATTATGGAAAGAAGAACTTATTATGAGCTCCAAGTTTTCCGACAATATGGAGGATCCATTCTCAACCCTTATGGTGTCAATCCAGAATATCCGTTCTGCCATATATTCATGGCTCAAGCCAAAGATTTTCCACAAGAACTACTATGGTTTTTCTGGTACCTATGCCATTAGTATTATATTTTCATGGAATTCAAATGCAACGTCTTCAAGGATTTTGATAACATTGCACCAGCCCTTATAGTATTTTTACTATGGTTCAAGCCTAGAAGATATTGGATGAAATGTTTTAGCGATTCCTACGCAGCAAGGATATTCATGTTTCATAGGCCAGTGAAGATCATTAATGAAAAAGTCCAGGCGCAAGTAGAGGCATCATTCTGGTGGAAATTTCTCGTGTCCATTTTATTAATAGAGGAAGAATATAGCGAGGCACAAAGAATTCTTTTTCAGCTAAATAGGTGCATCTCGAGAGAAATAGGGCCAAAAGATTGGGCAAGCTGGAATTATACCAACACTCATGCTCACTGGGACAGAGTCTGGGAAGCAGCAAAAGAATATCAAATACCATATGAAGTCATCCGAGAAAAGATCACTCATGACATTTCCAGATTAAAGTTGCAGATTACGTCATTCAATCCAAAGGGGAAGGAACACAGCAGGGAAGAAGCGTCAAGTTCCAGGCGTTACTTCACAAGGTCTTCGAAAAGATGCCTAGAAGAGAATCCTAGGATCCTACATTACCTACCGAAAAACCCTCAAAAAATATCCTACCTATGCCAAGACAAATTTTCACATTTTCACATCTTTCCATGCTATCCGGGCCCCACTTCAACTTGTTTTCACATGCTTCCACATGCCCCCACATGCTTCGTCACATGAAACACAATACTTTCACATGGCGTCACATGCTCCCTCATACTTTCACATTCTACACCATGTGTTTTCACCCCGTTCACACGTTTTCAGGTGTTTTTAGTTGTTTTGCCTAACGTCCTTCATATGCCGAGAGCGACCCGCTTGTAGATAAGTTTGCCATGTAAGATAGGTTTATTTTATCAGGAAAGTTTGTCTTGTAATAACCTCCTAGTCCTATATAAAGGAGGCCTTGTAGTAGTTGTAGGATCATCTTGTAACCTTTGTAAATCTCTTGTGATATATTACATATGAGTGCTTTCTAAATTTCCTTCTTGTTCTTTCTTCGAATGGATGAAAAGGCTGGTCCATGTTTGAAAATAAAGTAAGAATACTCTTTGAAAGTTAGCTTATTGTAGTACGATAATTTTTTGAGTTATGAACAACTAACATTGGTTATAGTACAAAAGTTTTATGAGTTGTGTGGCTTGGCAAGACGTCCCTTATGGGTTGTTGAAGCCAGCCCCTTTGTAGGAAAACTTTTGCGACTATAAACAAATTAACTATTTGTGTAGCTTGGCAAGCCGTCCCTTATGGGTTTTTGAAGCCAACCCCCTTGTAGGGAAACTTTCGTATCTATGATTTAGTTTGCTTTCTTGGAGTCTCTTACTTTGTTCTTTATACTCTAGTATCACAGCCAGCCCATCCTTTCGGAGGGAGCAACAGTTTATTAAATATGTCTGAGTCATTTCCATCATCCTCTTCCCTAGCAAAAATGAATATGTCTCCTACTCTATATAAAACCTTGTCTAAAAAGTATGATTACCTCTATGAAGTATATATCCTACCCGATGAACAAAAAGTATCCTCCACTGACCTACCTCTTATAAACCCCTACTCAGCTTTCGCCAAAAAGTCATTTGCACCCTGGACCCAAATTCGTTCCTTAGTCCAACACAGACAAAAAGGAGTCAAAGAATATGCTGCTGCCTCAAAACTTGACTAGCATCTTATTCTTGCCACTCGAGAGGAACAATTTATCAGTCTTCAAATCCCAGATGATTTTCCCAGGCAATGGAGAGATCATGGTTTTACCCATATCCATTTTGGTGCTATCCGAATCGCTTTAACATATCACGGAAGAAAAGGTCAACCTGTTGTAGCTCGACTTTCTCTTCTAGATACAAGATACTTGGAGTACCAACATGCAAATTTGGATACTACAGAAGTTGCACTAAATGCTGGGACTGTCTTCATAACTGTCTTTCCAAATTTCAACATCTCCCTTTATGATCCATGCTTAACCAAAGCACTAAAAATCCAAGTCCAAATCCAAGGAGCCCCTCAAGCAAAAGATTCCATCCAAGCCACTCTTCTTCACCAAATGGCATAGCGAGTCCAAAATCATGCCATGGATCTTTGCCTTCCTGGAGGAGAAAATGCTTTATTCTTAAATATTGATGCTACCAAAGGAAACACCATGCGCACCCAAATACCCAGACAAATTTCAAGAGATGAACTTGTCAAAATTCTTCCAGATTCCTGGATCACAAATTATGAAAAGTTAAGAGAACCGGAGGAATCTCTACTATCTGGTGAACCAACTTTTACCAAAAGAAATAACAAAACCGTTTGCATAAGCTTTGACCATTCCCATCTCAAAAAACCCAATAAAACCATCTTTTCTTGCCAAATAATTCAACCTAAAGGTACAACAGATACATACCCTGAACCTGATGGAGAGTTTTTTTAGAATATACAAAGCATCATGGAAGAACATGACTGGTGTCAAAATTTTGACAAAAATGAAAAAAGAGCTTGGTGGTTCAAATGCCCCTTTACGGGACACTGCCCTTGGGATCTTGATTGCGACTGTCAAGGCTGTTTGGAAGATCCATCTGGAGAAAATGATAAACACCACCAGCGTCATTGGGAAAGGTTCGGCCTCAACGAAACCAAACCAAAATCCAAGAAAAAGAGGGAAACCACTGAAAAAGGATTCTTTGTGCCTTGCTATATTCTTCCTCCATTGATAAAATGGACACAGGAAATTTCCACCAGAATGATGCCTCTGCTTGCGCCTGAACTTTTCCATTAATGATCTTCACTAGCCTATGGAACATGAATATCTTTGTTGTGTAGGAATCACTTAAACATTTCTTCCAATATCTTCTAGGCTTGAACCATAGTAAAAATACTCTAAGGGCTGGTGCAATGTTATAAAAATCCTTGAGCTATGAATATATGGCAGAACAGATATTCTGAATTAACACCATAAGGCTTGAGAATGGATCCTCCATATTGCCGGAAAACTTGGAGCTCATAATTAGTTCTTCTTTCCATAATAATTGACGGATCAAAGGGATCCATGAGGTTGAACAACTCCGGTAGATGATCTGTTGGCTTTAATGAACTTGTTCCTGGTATATTTGAAAGCATAAAGATGTGGCTAATTGGCTTTTTCTTTGACTTCAATTTTGTTGGGGAATCTATTTGAGAATTCTTTCGGTCGAGACAGAAAATCAGCAAGAATATTATCCTTTCCTTTCAGATGCTTGACTTGAAACTTGTATGGAGAGAACCATTGAGCCCATCCGAGAATCTGATGATTGGGAATAATTTTTGAATTTATCTGGATCATCCTTGGGAAGGCATTCATATCCATTTCTATTAGAAATTTTGTATGGATAACGAAGAAATTGAATTTCTTGATTCCATTCTTTACTGCAAGAATTTCCTTGAAAGTGGAGTGATAATGTTGCTCGGCATCTTTAAACTTTCCACTTGCGTATCCACATATTTTCCTCTGGCCATTTTTTTGTTCAAATAGAACAGCACTCCAATATTCATGGCTGGCATCAGTTTGCAGTATCTTCTTTCCATCTGAAGGGATGTGGAGAGACTTGACAATTTTAGATATCTCCTTTATTTTTCTGACTGCTTCATCCTGTTTCTCTCCCCATGATGGAGCATTTTTCTTGAGCATTTATGTGAGCGGTGAAATGTATGTAGAGATATTTGGATGAAATCTCTTACATAATTTATTACACCTAAGAACTGTTGGATCTGCTTTGTTGTGAGACTATCCGGAATTTAAGTAATTCTTGACATATATGTGGTCCTGGACTGTATTCATGTTGGGCAAAATGCATTCCGAGAAAATCAATCTCCTTTTGAGCAAGAACCATCTTTTTTGCTGAGAGCATGATTCCGCACTGTGTTACTAATGCCTCAAATTGACGAAGCAAGTTGACATGTTCTTCCAGTGTATCACTAAATAACAGGATGTCATCAATGTAAACTAAGGAGGTATGGAGGATTGGTCGGAAAATTTTTGTCATGGCTTTTCGGATCAAGGAGGGTGCAGTTTTCAACCCGAAGGGCATGACTTTCCAAGTGACGATCGGGGATGCAAAATCCCATTTTGGATCGTTCTTCAGGGTGGATTCCAATTGCCAAAATCTAGATTTTTAATCAAACTTGGAAAAATATTTGGCCTTGGCTAAGTGGGAGAAAAGAGTGAGTTTTTTTGGGATGGGGAATTTATCATCTTGGAGGAAATGGTTAAGTGGCTGGTAATTAATAACTAACCTGAGTTTTCCTCTTGTCTGCTCAACTCTTTTGTTGACATAAAATGCTTCGCATGCCCATTGTGAATCCGACGGCTCTATTAGATCAAATTCCAAAATTTCTTCGCATTCTTTCTTGGCAAGCTGAAGATGGTCTGGATTCATGCCTGAATGACTGGCCTTTGTCGGATTGATGTTTTCATTTTTCTTGAAAGGGAGCTTGATAAAAAACACTTGGTTTTTCCATAATGGGCTTTTCCCTTTCTTCATGAAATCCTTGTGGGATTCAGCACATGAATGTTCAATGAGATTTTGCTCAATCTCTTTGATTTGTTCATCATTGGTGATTTGGAATAGCCTTGGAATCTCAGAATAAGGTCTGAACTGCTTTTTAAAAGCTATCCCATTAGCCTTGATCTGGAGTTGATCTCTAAGTTGTTTGTAAATGTCGAATCCAATAATAAGATCTTTTCCTGGCACATCAAACCCTACTACCTTTGTTCTGTACTTCAATGCTGGAAAGAACTCAATTGTGACCGGGTTCTTTGTAATGACAGTTGTGGTTAAGATTGCATTTGATGCAGTGCTGAAATCCTTAAAATGCGGCACCTATTGATATTCAGGTAGAACAGCAGGATTTATAAGTGAGGAAGCAGCTCCGGTGTCGATGAAAGCAATAACTCGAGCTGGTTTACTGGATGAATAGACTTTGAGTTCTACTTGAGGAACGACTGCGAGAGCATTGATCTCCTCCCGGGCTTCGATCACTGGACCGGCCTAAATTCATAGATACGAAAGTTTCCCTACAAAAATGAATATCAATGACCATTATTGAAGAAAAAAATGGCTAGAGGAAAATATGCGGATACGTCAGTGGAAAGTTTAAAGATGCCGAGCAACATTATCACTCTAGTTTCAAAGAAATTGTTGCAGTAAAGAATGGAATCAAGAAATTCAATTTCTTCCTTATCCATATAAAATTTCTAATAGAGATGGATATGAAGACCATCCCAAAAATGATCCAGATAAATTCAAAAAATATTCCAAATCCTCAGATTCTCAGATGGGCTCAATGGTTCTCTCCATACAAGTTTCAAGTCAAGCACCTGAAAGGAAAGGATAATATTATCGAAGATTTTCTGTCTCGACCGGAAGAATTCTCAAAGAGATTTTCCCCAGCAAAACTGAAGTCACAGCAAAAGCCAATTAGCAACATCTTTATGCTTTCAAATATACCAGGAACAAGTTCATTAAAGCCAACAGATCATCCACCGGAGTTGTTCAACCTCATGGATCCCTTTGATCCCTCAATTATTATGGAAAGAAGAATTTATTATGAGCTCTAAGTTTTCCGGCAATATGGAGGATCCATTCTCAACCCTATTGGTGTCAATCCAGAATATCCGTTCTACCATATATTCATGGCTCAAGCCAAAGATTTTCCACAAGAACTACTATGGTTTTTCTGGTACCTATGCCATCGGTATTATATTTTCATAGAATTCAAATGCAACGTCTTCAAGGATTTTGATAACATTGCACCAGCCCTTATAGTATTTTTACTATGGTTCAAGCCTAGAAGATATTGGATGAAATGTTTCAGCGATTCCTACGCAGCAAAGATATTCATGTTTCATAGGCCAGTGAAGATCATTAATGGAAAAGTCCAGGTGCCAGCAAAGGCATCATTATGGGAGAAATTTCCCGTGTCCATTTTATCAATGGAGGAAGAATATAACGAGGCGCAAAGAATTCTTTTTCAGCAAAATAGGTGCATCCCGAGAGAAATATGGCCAAAAGATTGGGCAAGCTGGAATTATACCAACACTCATCCTCACTGGGACAAAATACGGAAAGCAGCAAAAGAATATCAAACACCATATGAAGTCATCCGAGAAAAGATCACTCATGACATTTCCAGATTAAAGTTGTGGATTACATCTCTCAATCCAAAGGGGAAGGAACACAGCAGGGAAGAGCCGTCAAGTTTCAGGCGTTACTTCACAAGGTCTTCGAAATGATGCCTAGAAGACAATCCTAGAATCAATGAAGGATAATTATCTTAATCCCTTCTAATCCCACCATAATCCTACATTACCTACCGAAAAACCCCAACAAGTGACATTGAAGCAACAATAAACTGGCAATCAGAAAACTTTTGTACTATAACCAACGTTAGCTGTTCATAACTCAGAAAACTTTCGTGTCTATGATTTAGTTTGCTTTCTTGGAGTCTCTTACTTTGTTCTTTATACTGTGGTATCAGAGCCAGCCCATCCTTTCGAAGGGAGGAACAGTTTATTAAATATGTCTGAGTCATTTCCATCATCCTCTTCCCTAGCAAAAATGAATATGTCTCCTAATCTATATAAAACCTTGTCTAAAAAAATGATTACCTCTATGAAGTAGATATCCTACCCGATGAACAAAAAGTATCCTCCACTGACCTACCTCTCATAAACCCCTACTCAGCTTTCGCCAAAAAGTCATTTGCACCCTGGATCCAAATTCGTTCCTTAGTCCAACACAGACAAAAAGGAGTCAAAGAATATGCTGCTGCCTCAAAACTTGACTAGCATCTTATTCTTGCCACTCGAGAGGAACAATTTATCAGTCTTCAAATCCCAGATGATTTTCCCAGGCAATGGAGAGATCATGGTTTTACCCATATCCATTTTGGTGCTATCCGAATCGCTTTAACATATCACGGAAGAAAAGGTCAACCTGTTGTAGCTCGACTTTCTCTTCTAGATACAAGATACTTGGAGTACCAACATGCAAATTTGGGTACTACAGAAGTTGCACTAAATGCTGGGACTGTCTTCATAACTGTCTTTCCAAATTTCAACATCTCCCTTTATGATCCATGCTTAACCGAAGCACTAAAAATCCAAGTCCAAATCCAAGGAGCCCCTCAAGCCAAAGATTCCATCTAAGCCACTCTTCATCACCAAATGGCGTGGCGAGTCCAAAATCATGCTATGGATCTTTGCCTTCCCGAAGGAGAAAATTCTTTACTCATAAATATTGATGCTACCAAAGGAAACACCATGTGCACCCAAATACCCAGACAAATTTCAAGAGATAAACTTGTCAAAATTCTTCCTGATTCCTGGATCAAAAAATGAAAAGTTAAGAGAACCGGAGGAATCTCTACAATCTGGTAAACCAACTTTTATCAAAAGAAATGACAAAACCCTTTGCATAAGCTTTGACCATTCCCATCTCAAAAAACCCAATAAAACCATCTTTTCTTGCCAAAATGATTCAACCCAAAGATACAAGAGATACATACCTTGAACCTGATGGAGAGTTCTTTTGGAATATACAAAGCATCATGGAAGAACATAACTGGTGTCAAAATGTTGACAAAAATGGAAAAAGAGCTTGGTGGTTCAAATGCCCCTTTACGGGACACTGCCCTTGGGATCTTGATTGCGACTGTCAAGACTGTTTGGAAGATCCATCTGGAGAAAATGATAAACACCACCAGCGTCATTGGGAAAGGTTCAGCCTCAACGAAACCAAACCAAAATCCAAGAAAAAGGGGAAAACCACTGAAAAACTATTTCGAGCCAAATATAAAAATAAAGATCCTTTAATTGGCTCATTAAGCCGTCCTAGTAAACATGAATTTCTTGTCAGTTACAAACCCAGGAATGGCCGAAATTAGCAGAAAAATTTACTCCAAATTGGGAGGATAGTGAAACCACACCCAAACCCAAATCACCATTAGCCCATACCTCACAACCCAAAAAGCCACCTGAACCTAAAACTTCACCAATTCAAAAAATCACAAATCTCCCACAACAACAGATATTCATGCTAAGTCCTTCAAGCTCCAGTCATTCCTAAGACTTTCCTTCACTTCAACCGTTTGAAAAGGAGGGTATAAGCCATGCTCCAAAAATTCCCAAGAAAAACGTAGTGCTACCTACTGGAGAAAAACCCCCAATAAGTGACATCGAAGCAACAATAAACTGGCAATCAGAAAACTCCATCTGCCAAAACAAGATATTGAACAACATTGGCAACACCATGAAGAATGTCGCCCATACAAAAAACAAAATGATGAGCAAAGTGGAAACAATTGAAAAAAAGATGGAGAAAACATCGTCTCGCCATGACGGACTAATCAAAGCCTTGGAACTAAGATATGCAAATTTACAATATGAGATTTGTCCGCCAGGAACTTCACTTTTCCAATTCTTCCAACAACAACAAAAGGAGACGATTTCCTTCAAAGAATAGATTCAACATTTGAGAAATAACCACTTTAAGCCTCAAACAACCCCAGTTTTCTCTTAAAAACCTACTTTCTTCCCTATGTCTCCACAAGCATATTCCCAACGTAAATTAGACTACACCTTTTCTACTTATCCATCTACCTCACAAAATCCAATCTCTTTTACCCAACCCTTAAAAGAAGAACATGATTTTGATATCGCGAAAATGGTTTGGGAAAGGAAAGATGCCCTTGCAGCACAGAAACAAACCAAGAAAAGGCGAGACCAAGGAGAAAGTTCAAAAGGGTCCAACCCCAAAAATCTAATGATTTCTTACTAGAAGGCTCCACACCTCTATGTCTCCCAGCCAAGATACACATCAGAAGAAGATACTCCATGGTCGGAATCTTTGCATTCATCAGATGATGAATCAATGGAAGATAGCTCTCAATCAAGCAATGAATCCACAACGAACTCTTCCGAAGATGACAATCCCCTAGTATTTGTAAACCAACCAAGAGACCCAGAAGTATATGAAGTAGTTGAGGAACAAGAAGGCATGACAGATGAGCCAATCCCAGAAAGAAGATATGAGCCCATGGCGTCCACCCAGTTGGAACTGGCTTCCACACTTTCACCTTTGATGACGTCAATGTTTCAAAATGGCCTCAAATGATCCAAGACTTCTATACTTGGATGGTGACAAAAAATTTGGTAGAACGAGAAAAGTATATCATCCTGTCAGACCTCACTTCACGGTTCTCACGAATCCTCAGAGATTGGTGGAACTCACTTGGAATTCAAGACAAATATACTTTTCTTACTTCCCAAGATTTTGCCTTCAACATTCGGATCCTACATGAAGTTTTCTGTGGAGATACTGGCCAAAGACAGGAGAAAATGCGAAGACAACTCTTCGAGATGAAGTGTGTGTCATTCGACAGAAATGACATTGACAAGCATTTTCAAAAAATGGCAAAGATATACTTTGAAATCGGTGGAGACATCAATCTGAAGTAAGCCTTTGTCTCCTCCCTTTCAAAGCTGTTGGCAAGCCGAACCATGACCATCATTGAAGAGAAGTTTCAGTGATTTAGTCACTTTTTCTCACAAAGTTTTGGAGCTCATAGAGTGGCAATTTTTGTTGAGATTTTTATCACTACTTTGTGGTAAGAAATCTCTACTTGTATCTGATTGTATATATTGATTATCCATGAATTTCTACACCTAAAATATAAATTTTTGAAGTAAAAATTTAGGGTTTTATCTACAAGATAAGAAATTGTATTTTGATATTTTGGACACCGATTTGAACTCTGATTTAAAAATTAATCACATCTTTGTGACTCGACAGGTTATGGGCTATCGAGATTTGGTATTAGTTTCAAATTTTCACACGAGCCTGGGTTGACTTTTGTTGACCGTATGGATATTCATCAAGATCGAAGGAGATGCAATTTTTGATCCTTGGACTAGCTCAGATAAGGTAAGTGTCTTGCTAGCTTTGGTTTAGGAAATTTATCCTAATAAATGCTATTGTTTGCAACATACAGGGATGATGTATATGTGAGGTGAAGAGCGTATATACATTTTCCATTATTATCCATGCTCGGAGTAGATTTTAGATTACTATATAAATAATATTTAGGTTGGTGATACCCTATTTGAGCATGATGAACTATTCTTGAAATAATTAAAATACCTAAATTAGATGTAGTCATATGTATATTATGAATGCGCATCTATACTTGTTATTATTGTGGTATGCCTTTAATTTATATATGACTACTTGAGCTCCTTACCCACGTTAAAGACTATGATTTTGTCTTTTGATGCTTATTGGAGGCTTGATGATTGATTGGATGACGAGCTATTTCTTGGGTCTGTAGTCATATGTACTTATCGGCATATATCCTACCTAAGGATCATCCCTTGTAGACATGCATACATCCATGCATGGTTATTTCTCTATCCATGTGCATCATACATGCTCATTTGTCATTCATATTCATACATCACCGCATATGATATAGGGATATGGACAGAGGTGTTGGAACGAGGTTTTTGCCGTGTGTATTATAATGTGATATGATTTGTGGCACGAGGTCTTTGCCGTGAAATTGAGATTTTAGCATAAGGTCTTTGCCATGCGATTGATATGATTTGTGAACGAGGTCTTTGTCGTGCGATTGGTATAATTTTTGGCACGAGGTCTTTGCAATGCGATTGATATGATTTTGGAACAAGGTTTTCCCGCGTAGTGTGCGGATACGGATCCATCCCCCTAGGGTCGCCCTCTCATGTTTCTCTCTTAATGGCGTAGACGAGGTCATGGTATTGAGATGATATGTGGAGCATAAGGGTGGCATTCCATATTGATGATGTGTGGAGCATTAGGGTGTGGAGCATAAGGGTGGCATTTCACATTGATGATGTGTGGAGCATAAGGGTGGAAATTAATATTGATGATGTGTGAAGTATAAGGGTAGCATCCTTGATCATGCAAGTGAATTTTGTATGATTTGTCATTCATTTTATACGTTTTCACGTTGCATTTAATATGCTATTTTATGCCTATATTATTATTTAATGATGGATTTACCTATAATGCATTGATATCTCATGTTTTGTTTATGAGACCTTTATAAAAATCCAATGTATCAATGCATGATGATAACTCTTTCTTTTACATCAATGCGATGCATCACTACTTATCTGAGATTAGTCAAGATACTTACTGATTACATAGGGTCGGTTGTACTCATACTACACTACTGCATCTTGCATGCAGATATTTAGAGCTTAGCTATTGTGGATGACGGAGGCCAGCATTGAAGTTGTACCAGCGTTCCGGATTCAAGCTACCTTTTTTTCATGGTAATTTAAGACTTATTTCTATTTATTAGACTTCAAATAGATGTTATATTTATTCTACATACCAGTTTTGTAAATCGGAATCTTAGTAGCTTATGACTTGTACTACCAGTTCTTCAGATAGTTGTGTGGATTTCTATCATTTTATCTATTGATTACTAATGTTTTCCTTTCGAGTTTTGTTATTCATTTCTTGGCTTACCTAGCATGTTGGAAGTTAGGTGCCATCATGAATAAGTGGAATTTTGGGTCATGATAGCCACTTACTTGATTTTTTCCATCTCCTTTACTAAATAACAAAAGTCCTTATGATATGCTTTATGAAAAATGTCCTAGTTATAGTCATATTAGGGCATTTGGGTTTGCTATTCCAATGCAAGCCACATAGAGACAAGTTTCATCCAAGGGGTATACCTTGTATATTTGTAGGCTATCCTTTTTCTAAGAAAGGATATAATCTTTATATACTAGACACAAAGTCTTGCTTTATGCCTAGAGATATCATTTTTCATGAGCATGTGTTTACTTTCTTAAGTCTACTGTTGCTTTTCTACAATTTTTCCATCTCATTTTTCTGGATTTTGGCAATTGGGAATCCACCCTGAAGAACGACCCAAAACGGGATTTTGCATCCCCGATCATCACTTCCAGTGGAAAGTCATGCCCTTCGGGTTGAAAACTGCACCCACCTTGTTCCAAAAAGCCATGACAAAAATCTTCCAACCCATCCTCCATACCTCCAACACAATACGGAATCATGCTCTCAGCAAAAAAGATGGTTCTTTCTCAAAAGGTAATTGATTTTCTCGGAATGCATTTTGCCCGAGGTGAATACAGTCCAGGACCACATATATGTCAGGAATTACTTAAATTTTCGGATACCAACCTCACAACACAGCAGATGCAACAGTTCTTGGGTGTAATAAATTATGTAAGAGATTTCATCCCAAATACCTCTACATACATTTCACCGCTCACTGAAATTTTCAAGAAAAATGCTCCATAATGGGGAGAGAAACAGGATGAAGCAGTCAGAAAAATAAAGGAGATATCTAAAAATGTCAAGTCTCTCTACATCCCTTCAGATGGAAAGAAGATCCTACAAACTGATGCCAGCCATGAATATTGGAGTGCTGTCCTATTTGAAGAAAAAAATGGCCAGAGAAAAATATGGGGATACGCCAGTGGAAAGTTTAAAGATGCGGAGAACATTATCACTCCACTTACAAAGAAATTCTTGCTATAAAGAATGGAATCAAGAAATTCAATTTCTTCCTTATCCATACAGAATTTCTAATAGAGATGGATATGAAGGCCTTCCCAAAGATGATCCAGATAAATTAAAAAATTATTCTCAATCCTCAGATTCTCAGATGGGCTCAATGGTTCTCTCCATACAAGTTTCAAGTCAGACACCTGAAAGGAAAGGATAATATTCTAGTAGATTTTCTGTCTTGACTGGAATAATTCTCAAAGAGATTTTCCCCAGAAAAACTGAAGTCAAAGCAAAAGCCAATTAGCAACATCTTTATGCTTTCAAATATACCAAGAACAAGTTCATTAAAGCCAACAGATCATCCACCGGAGTTGTTCAACCTCATGGATCCCTTTGATCCGTCAATTATTATGGAAAGAAGAACTTATTATGGGCTCTAAGTTTTCCGGCAATATGGAGGATCCATTCTCAACCCTTATGGTGTCAATCCAGAATATCCGTTCTGCCATATATTCATGGCTCAAGCCAAAGATTTTGCACAAGAACTACTATGGTTTTTCTGGTACCTATGCCATCAGTATTATATTTTCATGGAATTCAAATGCAACGTCTTCAAGGATTTTGATAACATTGCACCAGCCCTTATAGTATTTTTACTATGGTTCAAGCCTAGAAGATATTGGATGAAATGTTTCAGCGATTCCTACGCAGCAAAGATATTCATGTTTCATAGGCCAGTGAAGATCATTAATGGAAAAGTCAAGGCGCAAGCAGAGGCACCATTCTGGTGGAAATTTTCCCTGTCCATTTTATCAATGGAGGAAGAATATAGCGAGGCACAAAGAATTCTTTTTCAGCAAAATAGGTGCATCCCATTGGAGAAATATGGCCAAAAGATTGGACAAGCTGGAATTATACAAACACTCATCCTCACCGGGACAGAGTCCGGGAAGCAGCAAAAGAATATCAAACACCATATGAAGTCATCCGAGAAAAGATCACTCATGGAATTTCCAGATTAAAGTTGCGGATTAAATCTCTCAATCCAAAGGGGAAGGATTACAACAGGGAAGAACCGTCAAGTTCCAGGCATTACTTCACAAGGTCTTCGAAAAGATGCCTTGAAGACAATCCTAGGATCGATGAAGGATAATTATCTTAATCCTTGCTAATCCCACCATAATCCAACATTACCTACCAAAAAACCCTCAAAAAATATCCTACAGACGCCAAGACAAATTTCCACATCTTTCCATACTATCCGGTCCCCACTTCAACTTGTCTTCACATGCTTCCCACATGCTTCGTCACATGCAACACAATACTTTCACATGGCTTCACATGCTCCCTCATACTTTCACATGCTACACCATGTATATTTCACCCCGTTCATATGTTTTCAGGTGTTTTTAGTTGTTTTGCCTAAAGTCCTTCACATGCCGAGAGGGACCCGCCTGTAGATAAGTTTGCAGTAGCAGTTGTAGGATCATCTTGTAACCTTTGTAAATATCTTGTGATATATTACATATTAGTGCTTTCTAAATTTCCCTCTTGTTTTTTCTTCGAATGGATGGAAAGGTCGGTCCGTGTATGAAAATAAAGTAAGAATACTCTTTGAAAGTTAGCTTATTGTAGTACGAAAGTTTTCTGATTTATGAACAGCTAATGTTGGTTATAGTACAAAAGTTTTTTAAGTTGTGTAGCTTGGCAAGCCGTCCCTTATGGGTTATTGAAGCCAGCCCCTTTGTAGGAAATCTTTTGCAACTATAAACCAATTAACTGTTTGTGTAGCTTGGCAAGCTGTCCCTTATGGTTGTTGAAGCCAGCCCCCTTGTAGGAAAACTTTCGTATCTATGATTTAGTTTGCTTTCTTGGAGTCTCTTACTTTGTTAGAATTTCTCTTTTGTTGTTAAATCTTCATTCTTTAAAAAGAACGTCTGAATCATACTGACACACTTTGGATTACTTCCAAACTTTGCACATAAGTTTGATTGGATTATATGAAACAAGGTTTCAAAACTACAATAGGAGTCTGATAGTATCGAAGTCAACTCCTAGTCAAACTCTCTCCAATTCTTCAAATTGCTAACTTTAGACAAATAGAGCCAAAACCTTCTAGGAACATCTAAATTCAAATTCGAACATACGCCCAGGTCCAAAATCACCATAAGAACCTATAAAAGCCATCAAATCTCAATTGCGAGATCGTTTACTCAAAAGTCAAACCTTGGTCAATTATTTCAACTTAAAGATTTCAAATTGAGAATTATTTTATCAAATCAATCTCGAACTTCCGGAAAATCAAAACTAACCATACACACAAGTCACAATACATTATGTGAAGCTTCTCCAAGTCTCATACCACCGAACAAGATGGTAACGCTCAAAATGATAAGTCGGGTCGTTACATTCTCCCCCACTTAAAAATACATTCGTCCTCGAACGTGCCAAGAGTTGTTCCAAAGCATCAAATCCCAGTAAGAGCTCAACATAGACATACTGATGGGTAATCTTATGCCACCTCAGTTCATATAAGTCCATAACACAATCTGACTGAAGATTCTTCCTTCAACCTTAGTCCACAACCTTAGAACTAAATTCCAACATTCATAATTCTCTATAAGATTCGATCCTTGTACATATATACTATACCAGTCCCCACAGGGAGCATCAAGTTATAAACATAAGCCCAATGTGTAACCACACAATGTATCGCATAATTTACGTACGTATAGCCATAACTTCCAACCATAATAGTTGTTTATTACTAAACCAGGTACGTGTAATATACTTCATATTAGATAAGTACTCGTTCCTAACCTTCGTAGCACTGCAATGAAGAAATAAACATGTAGAAACTTATAACTACCCATCAACACAACAAGTTGTGGAGTTCTCTTGCTCGACAAGAACCATTTCCAATTTCTAAGCTGACTAATGACATTCATCTCCAAACATACCTTATCGAACATGACCAATAAGGAAAGCGAACTCGAGTGCAGCACGCGTAATGAATAAAACAACCAAACGAATGCTATGAACCTATCTCAGATGTGAGAAGCAAAATACACAGAGTAAGCATAAGGAACCATAACCAATATCTCACTGTTGCAGCGCAACCCAATCCACACATTATACCATTGTGGAAAAAGTTCCTATGAAGAGTTCTACTTTCTATCCAACGGGAGGCATGTACTACGATGTGGGCTTGGATCGTGTGAAGAAGATGGTGGGACTATTAGGAGGTTTAGTGTGTGTTTGGGGCTAGTAATTCGTGGTGCGCTATGATTAGTACAACAAGCGATAAATTTGGCGGGCAAACGGTGTGAGATCATGCTAGCTAAAAGGAGAAGTCATTGTGAGTCCTTGGATTTTGCAATTGTGGTTTAATGCCAAAACGGGGAGCCTACCGTCGATGATTGGTTTATGTGGTTGTATCTTTGCAGTTTCTGGTCATCGGTACTTTAGTGATTTGGTTATGACTTGAGGAAGAGGACATCAGGGGTAATTCGAGCATGGAATTTCATGGATGTGTGCTATATTTTTTCCTTATCGGCTTATATGAAGCTTGTGGATTAACTTTGATTTGATATTTCTTAAAGAGTGTGATGTGCATGGGAAAGGATTCGTTTGGTTGCTTCTTTTACACTGTTCATGTGCTAACGAAGCACTAGTTATTTGTTATAATCATGAGTAGTTTGGAGTGGGTGACTCTCAATAATGGTTCTAGTGGATTTGAGATATAAGATGTGGTGCTTAAGGATTTTTGGGTTCGTTATGTGGCTGAGAATTGGGTTTTGCAGCAGAGTGTGAGAGAGATTTGGAGTATTTCTATGAATATCACCGGGTCTGCGGTACGGTGTTAGAAATATAGAAGAAACGACATCATATTTGTGGAAGATCTTTTAAAACGGATGTATTAGTTGGAGATAATATCAAGTGCATGAGAAGGTATAAGACAGCTCACGGGTATTGAGACGACGTGGTCTTATGATTTGGGGGTCACTCGGATGGGTGTCGATTGAGGTCCATTGTGTGCTGGAAAGGAGAGGTATTAATTCTGAAGGTAAGTCATCTAAAAACTGAGGAGTTGAGTCAGTTTACTAGTGGTTTGGATCAGCATGGTAAAAGAACTGATCAGTTCCTTTCTTTGGTGCGACAAGGCTATACATGTGTTTCGTGGCTATACTTGCGGACTTAGCAGTCTCCATAATTTGATTGATTTGGAGGTATTTAATTCTGATGGTTTTGTTATGGTGAGTAGGTCCCGAAAGAGTTATGGTGGTTTAGACCACGACTTGAGGGTTGCACTTTCTACGATTATGGGAAGTTGGCTACGTGTTGCATTTTCCTCCTGAAATGAGTTAAGTGAAAGGTTTCTAGAAGATGAAGTGTTTATTGTACCGGTGGTACAGGAGTTACAATGAACTTCTTGTACTCTCGCGTAACGGTATGATAGATGCAGTGCGTATGGAATTGAAATTGAAGGATCAAGGTTGCAGTTTAGTTTTGATGGGGATATGTCACGAGCTCGGAGGAGATAACCCACTTGTGTAATTCC
>MCJB01049842.1:527856-543633 GCA_002018475.1 Nicotiana obtusifolia
GGGGGGGGGGGGAGAGATTTCAGACGTCAAAGTATGCTGGCATTATTTTAGTCTGGCCTAAGGATGGTTTGTTTTGTGGAAGAAGTATTGTGTATTGATTTGCGGATGATTAACTAGCACTAAAGATATAGCATGGTCGGTTGATGGTTAGATCTTGTTACTTGGTGCAGGAGGTTGTAAGAGTACCTCACGTTGGATGATTATGTAGGTAAGGCGCATCAGTCATTTAGGTAGTAGAGGTTGAGGTGAGGTACGGTGATTCCGGTATTGTCATAGAATGGAGAGTTCATGTATGAGAAACACTCTATTCCTTTGGTTGCAGACTGTGGAAGTTTGTTTTGGATTTGACGATTGATCGTATGTATCATGGATAATGTAATTTTGGATCTTTGGAAGGTTATTGACCTATTTTGGGATGATCGGAATCGGCTTTGAGGTCCGTGGGTAGAACTAGTGTGAATGTATATTTTACACCAGATCAGATATACTTATTTGGCATAGCGTTGCTTACGGATGAGTCTTCAAGCATGGAGGATGTTATTCCTGCCCTCACTTATTTCATGTGTTACTCTTTTTTTCCATGTGGGTTGTGAGATGGCTTGATTATTCACATATGTGTTGTGATCCTGGGTAGCTTGTGGTTTTATATGAGCGAGATGGCTCTCGAGATGATGGTTGTGTATCGCACCTTAGTCGTGCTTGGCCTTTTGTAGCGCATGACGTTATCCGTCTCCCTAGGGTTGTTTTTATGCAATTGGCGTGCTCATGGTTGATATACATGTGTTTAGCGAGTATACATATTTTGGCTCGGTGGGTATTCCCTTGTTGATTGTCATGTGTGGATCGGGTGGCACGCCGCCACGGGTATGATATCATCAGAAATCACAGAACCCCTAACCTGCTCGGAGGAGATAACCCACTTGTGTAATTCCATATCGACATCTTCCAACGACAATGCCCTGGTTACAACCACCACGAACTCAGTTAATCCTCCTGATCTCACACTTGCTCACCGTCTGTAAGACTCCGTTCATTTGCATTAACATCAACTGAAGATCCAACAATGCATCCAAAACGCGAAGTCATATTACATCCCAAAACAATAATCAAGCATTCACGTTCCTCACATTCCAATCAAACTCTTTTGTCACATTCGAACTTCCTGAGTACAAAAGCCACCACTCCAAACGAAATACACAGACTTAATCTTTTGTCCATCATGACCCAAATTGCTCTAAACTTCCTCAAAGCATGTGGTTATCCTACCACAGAACCCATACGATACGCTGCCACTTCCACTCCAGTTAAATTGTCTTCCTAAGAAAACTACTCGGCCTCTGCTATTTATACTTGACCTACTAACAATTCAACCACCGCAATACATACCCAATTATGTCTCATCTTCCGCCACCAATAATGCCGCCCCACATCACATTCTATCTCCATAGTAACCGAACAAATAGAATTTCATCAACTCTAAGCCTTCAAGGATCATCTCTCGGGCCATCAACACTGCAAACTCCGATTTGACACCGAAATCCGAACAACACATTCATCTCTGATAACCGATTCTTAGATTACAACACCATGTCCCAAAGGAAAAAAAATGAAGACCATCATATTGACGAGCCTTAATACGTTCAAACAAGGACGACGACACCACAACATAGAAAAGAATTCCACCAAGTTCGGAGATATCAAATCTCGCTACTCCGTCAGCCAAGGCCTAAACACCCATAGACAAATTACCTCTCCAACGCTGGAATTAAATACCGAATAATCCTTTTCTTTAAGCACTTACTGCCGTAACACATGAGCAAACCCCCTGCTGTTCCAACCAATACTACGTGATAACAACACACGAACATCACAATACGTTGTGTATAGCCTTAAAACTATGGGAAACACTAACACTGGGCCGAAACAACAGAATACCCCTCCACAAGGAGACAATTATAGTCCGCCCGTGTACGCAGGAAAAAACATCCTGCACCACAACTGTAGTACCACTACAACTCCTCGATGCCCAATTGATTAAGCGCTAAACATCGCATTCAAATGAGTATGAAGGAACTAATGACACAAGGTTCAACAAAATCGAATTGCACGACAAGGAATCAAGAAAAGAAAATTCTCCTAACAGTGATGCAGCCTCTCGAAGATAAGTACAGTCGTCTCCATACCGATCCACAAGACTCTACTAGACTTGCTCATGACTCGTATGACCTACGTGAACCTAGTGCTCTGATATCCAACTTTCATACCCACAATCAATAATAGGTCGTGATGGAGCCCAACGATACTGCTAGGCAAACCTACACGTGAACCTCCACTTAAATATCGATTTTTTTAATTTTAAAAATAGGGATTTCATTAAATAAATAGAATTAAATTTTGGAACTCGCGGAAACATATGCTCTTCTTTACTAAATTAATGTGTATGAACAAGTCATAAAGTAAAATGATAATAATAAAATTAAGTACAACTGTGAGCATTTAATAGGGAACCCTAAAACTCGGTGCATGGAAGACAAAGAAGTGTGATAAAGAAGTATACAATACTACTACAACAGCTGTATGGAATAGGAAATAGAAAAAATAAAATAAATGGATAGATCAGAGACTCAGTGTGCTGCGGATAGTAACATAGGAGCAGCTCACCACAAAGTCTCCTCGGCAACTTGCGCCTACGTGCCCAAATGACCACCATAAGTACTTGTCTCAGTACCTGCACCATCAGTGTAGAAGTGTAGCATGAGTACGTAAATCAATGCATACCAAGTAAGTATCTATCCTAACCCCGAAGAAGTAGTGACAAGGGGTAGGCGTCGACACTTACTAGTGGTCCAATAAATTATAAATAGGCATGAAACACAACGATAATAATGAGGTAAGAAACAATAACTAACATGATCCTCCAATATAATGGCAGTATTAAATCCCCAAACATCAAGTGCTATCTCAAACAGATAAGAAATACCAGGTAAAGTCCGAGTCTCAAATTAATAGGAAAATCTCATGAATATTCGGACTCTTAGTGATACTATGCAAGAGTTATGCTGAGATCGTACGGCCCGATCCCTAATAATCGCGTACACTGCCAAGGTCGTATGGCCAGATCCATGGATGCATCTCAATTATAATACCACAGTCGTACGACCCGATCCATATTGCTATTTCATAGCACTGCCGAGGCATTCGGCCCGATCAACAGGAATAGAGAAACTCTCTGAACTATGGGTCAAACGATTACAACACAAGGATGGGCACATAGAGAAAGCATGATTTTTACAAACAATCAAGTATCCCTCCAAGAACATAAAAATGAAGCTTGGCCTAATAAAATCCCTAATCAAATTTCTATAATAAATTTAAGTAATTAAACTAACAAATTAAGTTCAAGTAATACAAATATTGTATGGTAAAGTCTTAAGTCTACCCGGACCTAAACATGATTCTAGCTACGTACGGACTCTCGTCGCCTCGTGCGCACATAGCTCCCACAACAAGTAGTACATAACAAATATAATACCTAAGGGTAGATTCCCCATCACAAGGTTAAACAGGAGTCTTATCTCACTCCGAAAACTGATAACTGGCTCCAACGCCTCTCTAACTCCTCAAATCAATGCCAAACGATCTGAAACTAGACAAACAACGTGCCAATCAATCAAAATATACTCAAAATCTCATAATTTAACAATTTATAACAATTCTCAACTCCACTCAAAAAGTCAACAAAGTCAACCCTCGGGTCCACGCGCCCGAATTTCAAAAATTTTTAAAGATAATTATTACCCATAGCACTACAAAAACATATGAATTATTCCTAATTCCATGTCCAGTTCGTGGTCGAAATCTAAGAACACCATTTCCAATTTTCATGATCAAATCCATATATAATTCATGTGTTTAACTCACAATGTGTAGAAATCTCTTACCTTATGATGGATGATGAAAAAGCTCCTTCAAAATCACCCCAAAACCGGATCCAATGGAAGAATCAAGATGAAATGAACCAAATCCCATTAGGCTAACTTATATTCTGTCCAGGCGAACCTTTTTCGCATTCACGAGAATAACATCGGATTCGTGAAGGCCTTCCTGCCCAATGTTTCACGTTCACGATGAACAATATTCCCCCTGCCAAGCAGCCTTCCTTCGCGTTTGCGGTCATTCTTTCGCGTTCGCGAACGGAAAATCTGCCAGCTCCGCTTTTTTCGTGTTCGCAACTCCCTGTCGCCTTCGCGTATGGTACCCTAGCTCCTTCTCTGCATTCGCGACCACTCTGTCGCATTCGCGTAGCATAAATTCCAAGCAGCCAAAAATCCTTCTTCACAAACGCGTGTATCCCACCGCTTTCAAGAAGAACAACACCTGAAACTAGCACCAGCAGTAGTAAATCACCGAAACTTGGTCCGAAGCCACCCCGAAATACTCCCGAGGCCCCGGGACCCTGTCCACTCACACACGTCAGTCCCAATACCCTATCCAAACTTGTCCAAATGCTCGAAACGCCATTAATAACATCTAAAACCACAAACCAACGATCAAAACCTTCTCTCAACTTTCAAACATTCAAATTTTGCCGAATGCATCCGAATCACACTTAGACATTCCGGATCATAACCGAACTTCACGCACAAGTTCCAGTCAATAAAATAAACCAATCAAACCCGAAACACCACCCGGAGTCTGATAATACCAAAGTTCACTCTAAGTCAAACTTAGCAAATCCCAAACCTTCAAAAATGTAAACGTTCAACAAGAAGCGCCGAATCGCTCTCGGACTATCCGATACTCAACCTAGACATACGCCCAAGTCCAAATCACCTTATGATCCTGTAGGAACCTTCAAATCCTGATTCCGAGGTCATTTACTCAAAAGTCAAACCTCGATCAACTCTTCCAACTTAAGGCTTCTGAATTGAGAATTATTCTTCCAAATCAACTTTGAACTTCTCGAAAATCAAAACCAACCACTAGTGAAGATCATAATGCACAAAGTGAAGCTACGAAGGGCCTCCAACTACCGAACGACGTGCTAGAACTCAAACGACTGGTCGGATCGTTACACTCGTGCCAACACATCAATCCATATCCCGAAATCATATGCAGTGATATATGCATATGAATGAATGATGAGCATGTATGATGCACATGGACAGAGAAATAATCATGCATGGAGGTATGCAAGTCTACTAGGGATGATCCAATGTAGAATGTATGTCTATATGTACGTATGACTACAGATTCAACAAATAATATGTCATCCAATCAATTGTCAAGTATCCAATAAGCACCAAAAACCAAAATTTTAGTCTTTAACATGGGTAAGGAGCTCAAGTAGTTATATATCAAGCAAAGGCATACCACAAGAATAATAAGTATACATGTGTATTCACAATATACATGTGACTACGTCTAATTTAGGTAATTCAATGATCTTAACAGTAGTTCATCCTGCTCAAAATAAGTTATCATCAACGTAAATATTATTTCTATCATGGCTTGTTCTTCTCACAATCATTCCATCAAGTAAAAGCATAGAATATGTAGAATCACGCAACCAAATAAGGCATGGAGTAATCTTGAATCTACCCCAAGCATGGATAACCATGTCACATATATATGCGCTCGTCACTTCGCATACGCATTACTCTCACATGTAGAAAACAAATAATAGTTTTTATTATGAAAAACTCCCTCAACCAAAGCTAGGCAAGATACTTACCTCATTCGGGCAAGTCCAAGGCTCCAAAAATTCATTTCCTTGAAAAATCACCTCTAACCAGCTCAAATCTAGCCAGACATCAACCAAGGAAGTTAACCAATGCTATAGGAAGTAATCTCAATCAATAAAGCTTCAATATTTGATGAATTTCCAAAAGTCAACAAAAGTCAACCCGGGATCGTGTGCTCGAACTTCAAAAGTAATACCAAATCTCGATTATCGATAACTTGCCAAGTCCAAATATGGGAGTACTTTTCAAATTCAAGTTATAAATCGATGTTCAAAAATCCTAAAATACACTTTATTATCTTATAGACAAAAACCCTAAATTTCACTTTAAAAATTCATATTTTTGGTGTAGAAATCCATGGTTTCAAAACTTTATGAGAAAAAGGGATTAAATCTCAAAACAAGTAAAAAAATGCAGCAGTTGTCCCAGCCTGAATTAGATGTTAGATGATCCTAAAACTCACTTTTGACAAGCCCAGCATAATCCTTCCGAGATTTCACCTGACATAGCCTTTTGAATTATCCAGTTTGGCCTTAAAATGATAGAGATATGATGTTTTGAAGTTTTAAAGGAAGTCTGAAATTTATAGACGAACCCAAGGACATAACCAAAATTTTTGAAATTGTTGTACTAGAAAATTCAGCAATTGCAAAATCTTAGTTTTAGTACCCGAAACTCATCTGGAACTTCCCGAATACAAATTTTATATGCATTTCAACTACAAAACACGCTACAAACATGTCCGTGCATTCAAATACAGAAAAGAGGTCATCTTGACCCGATGTTGACCGTGGTCAAACTCCAAATTTATAACTTAATAAACTTGTCTCTTAACTAATGACCCAAAATAGACCCGAGCCCCTCGGGACCCGTCCAATCATTTTCAAATTTATCCAAAGGCTAAAAACACCCATGGTAACATCACAACAAAGAATTGAGGCTCAAGCCGAATAGAATTTCTCTTATGCTGTTAAATCTTAATTCTTTAGAAAGAGTGTCTGAGTCACACTTACACACTTCGGAATACTTTCAAACTTTGCACATAATTTCAATTCAACTATATGAACCTATAAAAGGTCTCAAAACTACAATAGGCGTCCGATAGCACCGAAGTCAACTCCAGTCAAACTTATGAACTCTCCATTTCTTCAAATTGCTAACTTCTGACAAATAAAGCCAAAACCTTCTAGGAACATGCCAATTAAAATTTGAACATTTGCCCATGTCCAAAATTACCATACAAACCTATAAAAACTATCAAATCGCAATTTCGAGGTCATTTACACAAAAGTCAAACCTTGGTCTCCTCTTCCAACTTAAAGCTTCTAAATTGAGAATTATCTACCAAATCAACCCGAACTTTCCGAAAATCAAAACCAACCATACACGCAAGTCGGAATACATCATGACAAGCTACTCTAAGTCTCATACCACCGGACAGGATGTTAACGCTCAAAACGATCGATCGGGTCATTACAGTGGCAGTCAAGATACAATTCACCTAGAAGATAATAGTAAGATGAGATTAAAAAAGTAGCGCTCTAGTAGTCTCAAGCAAATGTCTATGCTTTCTTTCCACTATACAATTTTGTTGTGGGCTGTGTGGGCAAGAATTCTTATGCACAATACCATATTATCAAAGAAAATTGGAATCCAGCCAAACAAGACCCTAACTCTAAAGCATTATCATTGGTCACAATCTTTTGCTTTGGTTTAAAATTGGTATATACCAGAATAATGGAAGCTTTCAAAAGATTAAAGGCATTTCTTGTAGAATCTAGTGCATCCAGGTTGCTCTGGTATTGTCATCAACTATGATTAAAAAATATTTGGATCTATCATATATAGTATCATGATAATCCCCAAGCGTCTATATGTATCAACTCAAAGGATCCAGTGACTTGTATTGAACTATCAGAAAATGACAGTCAGTTTGTTTGGCTAAAGGACAAATTAAACAAGTAAAAGAGTGCTTATAAGATAATTTGTCACCAATATCATAAATATTTTTTATTTTGAAGAAAGAGACATGTTCAGATATATAATGCCACATAATATACAGTTTATCATCTTATTCATGTGTGCATCAATATTTATACGTGGAGTATCAAGATATATTTGCATGAGTATTAGAAACACTACAATGAGCATTACAAGGAATAAAACAATGAAATACATTAAAGAAGGATGATTTACAAGATAAAGAACTAGAAGACACAGGATATTGAATAGTTTGTACAATCCATTTTCTAGTCTACCAAGAACCACTAGCTTCTTCAAAGAAGAGCGTTGTAATGTACAACCAACATTGGTAAAATAAAAAATGTAAACAGGTTTTGTTAACAAGTTTATAAAGAGAAAAAAATTATATTAAAAACTAGAAATGTAAAGCACATTGTGAATGCAAGGTCTAAAGACATACAAAGTCAAAAAGTTAATGATGGTGATTAAAAAGAAGAATTTTATCAGATAAGGAATGGAAAGAGCTTATATATTAAAGAGAATAGTTTTATCAGATATAATGTGATCAGAAGCTCCAAAGTCTACTATCCATGTAATCTTATCTATTTTAATAAGCAAACAAGTTTGAAAATAACACTTTCATGGCTACAAATTACCAGCAAAGTTTAGTAGAGGATAAGATGTTGGTAGTAGACAAGGAAGCAGAGAGGAAACTGCTCTTTAGTCAGATCAACTATTGTATAATTATGTTCAAAATCAAAAAAAAAAAAAAGTCTCAAAGTCACCAGATACTCCAAGATTACCAAAAGACTCAAGTTGAACAAGTGCATTTGACCTCTTAGGAATAGATCCCTTAGTGAATTTGAAAATAGAAGGAAACTCATGCAACTTGTAGAATTTTTCAACTGTGCCCTAGCTTCTTATAATATTTATAAGTGATGGATAATTTTTGAGGGTCAAATGAAACTCTAGAGACAAATTCTGCTTCAAAAATCTAACATTAAAAGATGCAGAATTGGAAGAGAGTTGAGAAATAGAAGAAACTTGTCTTTGTTTTTTTATCATTAAGTAATGATGTAGGATAAGACTTCAATGTTGGATAAGACAAGAAAAGGCGCTAGTTAGCTTTGGAGAAGAGCCAAGCGTTCACACATCTTGTGTTGGACGAAATATTTATTGATGATGTACATTTGTGTTTATGTTGTATTATTGTGTTGCTATGGAAGATATTGACTCTTACTTGGGGGTCCTGCATGACTATTCTTTTTACTTAGCCAAATTGTGGCCTTTTTTGTTAGTTATTTGTTTCCTAGTTGATTTAGGTTAACTAGTTATTCTTTTTCTAGTTGATTTAGGTAAAGGCTCAATCTATATAAGCCTAAAGACTTCATTATTTTCAGCACCTTTTATTAATTTTATAAAGATTTTTCGGCAGCCATTGCTCCCAACCACAACCGTGTGTTTAACTAGTCCAATTTTAGTGTGATTCAAAAGTGAACTCGTTCCTTGTTTGATCGAACAATTTGCAAGACAATAGTTATCTTGAGGGTCGTTCGTATAATATAGGTACTCCTTGATTTCATCAAGAAGGTAAGTAGACTAGTTCTTACTTGTTGTCTTGATAATTCATAGAGCGCCTTGCTTCAATCTTTTGTTTTCTTGTTTCCGCGTTTAATATTGCATCAGTTGGTATCAGAGCTTGGAAAGGGTTTGTTCTTACTATCCCAATCCTGTTCTTCGTGCCTTAGTTTTTAGGTTCCTTGTCTTTAAATTTCATTTTTGATAATTAAAAAAAAACGTGAGAAAAAAATGAAGAAGAAAGAAAACCGAAAATTGTTGTTGATTGAAGTTATTAAATCATCTAGGGATTGAAGTCTTGAAGATTAATTGTTAAAGAAACGTTCTTGAACCGATTCTTGAAGTTCTTGATCGTTAGAAACCGATAATCTTGAAATCTTGAAACTCTAGTTGAAATCTTGAAGGTGCACGATTGAATCTTGAAAAAATCTTGAAGTTCTTGAACATCAAAGTTGTTGTTATTGAAGGTACGTGTAACTCAAGAATCTTGAAGTTCTTGGAGTTAAAATTGTTGTTCTTGAAGAGTTTTACGTTGTTCTTGAAGAGGTTCTTGAATCCTCAAACGTTCTTGGCAAGTCTTCCTTGAATTATTGAAGTTCTTGAACAATAATTTGATATTTTTTGGAAGTCTAGTAAACGTGTAAAGAGAGAGGAGAGAGGGCCGAAATTGGGAGAGAAAGGAGGAGAATAGAAAACCCTAATTCTAGTCCAAGAAGGAAACAACTCCCAATCCAAAGGGGAGAAGTTTCAAGAAGTTAAAACCTACTTGGACAAGGAGAAGGGGGACGAAATTCGGTTGGAAAAGGAAGGGGGGGGGGGCGAATTCCTAAGGGTTAGGGAGAGGGGATTGGTCTTCTCCAAAATAATGTGGGAAAGCTTCTAAAATCTCCTCCTTCCACTAATTCGAAATTCTTTCTTAATTACACTAATTCTAATTAGTAATTCTTGGGTAATTTCCTACTTAAGTAATTACTAATCTTTGAGCTAGTAGGACCTCGTGCTAAAACTCAAAATTTTCACTTTTGTAGATAATTCTTGGCTTCTTGTGCTCATTTAAAAAGCTGTCCGCCTATCGAGTCACATAACTTCACTCACCACGAAGAAAACTATTGATCTCTTGAACTTGAAAGGTCGCTAAGGAACTTGGTCAATTAGAGGAAGCTAATTTGAAGACAAGTGTAAAATCCTACCCAAAAATTTGAGTGAACCCGAGAGTCATTCAAAAAGTGAGAGAGAGAATTTTTAACTAACCTGAACACATTCTCTAGTCTTGTTTTTTTTTTTGGAGGTACATGGCTACGAAAGGAGAAAAGGTTGTCACTGACATTACTTTGGCCGACCTCTTGGCAGAAGTAAGGGCAATTAGCGTCCGAGTGGAGAACATTGAAAGATCCTCTAGCAATCAGAAGCATGCCGGAGAAGGAACTAGTGACGGTTCCACCGTCAGACCCGAGTAGTCCGCGAAGTTAGCTCGCCAAAACGAGCTGAGGGATGGAGGTGCTCAAAATGTCAGGACCATGAAGATTCCCTGGGGTGTCATACCACCATTAATGCCAGCCCGGAGAAACATAGCACCCGTCGGGGATATGAGAGCAGCCCGAGAGGATGATCACCTCGAGTTCGAGGAATTTGAAGATGATGATTTGGGGCCACAGAATCCGAGAGTTAGGCAACGGAATGGAGGCCGAGACTACATGGGAAGACGTGGTTATGATCATGGTCCGAGAGAGAGGCTTAGAGGTTTTGGTGGAAGGAACTTAGAGTATGAGTTTGATGAATATGCTGAGCATTTTGGGACATCCAACCAATCTTACCAAACTGAGGAGGCCGAGACCATGCCCGAGACAGTGGGTTGAACAGCGTCAAGGTTACTATCCCTGCCTTCAAGGGGACTAGTGATCCTGACCGATTTTTATAATGGAAACGTCAAGTTGAGCGGATATTTGAAATTAATGATATTACTGAGGAAAAGAAGGCTACATATGACATTGCCTCTTTCGAGTCCTATGTTTTTACCTGGTGGGAGGCTGAGAAAAGATCCAGAGTTAGACATAACCAGCCTGAAAGCATAACCTGGGTGGAATTGAAGCAAATAATGATCCGTAAGTATGTAAACCCATGGCACAAGCAAGAGCAGTTATGGAAGTTGTATGATTTGAAACAAGGGTTGAAGTCCGAGGAAGAATACTATGATGACTTTGAGAAGATTCGTCTATCACTTGACATGGAAGACGAAGAAGAAGATGAGGCTATCATCCGACTCAAGAATGAGTTGAATAATTATATCTCCAATCAGTTGAGGCTACATGTGTTTGTTGCTCTTCATGATGTGTTCTTAGCTGCCATTGAAGCCGAAAAGATGATTAAAGAAAGCCGGTCAGCTCGATATAGAGGGGGTTCTGATTCCACTATCATACGTCGAAACAAAGAGTGGAAGACGCCGAACACTGGGGGAGTAAGCCAAACCTGAGAGCCTATAGTAAGCCAAAACCGAGAGCCTAAGAAACTAACCCAAGCCGCGGCACCTGGGGTTGAACCTAAAGGGTCCGGAGGTAATTCTAAGACGCAACTCAATTCTCCTAGTGCATCTTCTTTTCAACGTCACAAATGCAAATGCTATGGACATTTCGCTATGGATTGTCCAACACAGAGGACCATGTTAATTCTTGATGATGGTAGTGTGTGTGAAGAAGAAAGTGAAGAGGAGATTGAGGAAGATAAGGGGGCGGAATTGGTTGAGTGCGGCGAGGAAGAGTTAGAAGATGAGGGTGTGAATATGTTCTTAGTGGTACATAGGAACTTGAGCACTATGAGCGTACAGGAGGAAGGAGATGTGCAGCGTGAGAACTTGTTTCATGCTTGATGTAAAGTGAAAGGAAAGGTGTGCTTGATGTTAATTGATTCCGGAAGTTTCACTAATGTAGTAAGCCACACGTTAGTGACGCAACTTAGTATAACTACGAGGAAACATCCCTATCCTTATCGATTGCAGTGGTTGAGTGAATGTGGTGAGTTAAAAGTGGTAAAGCAGGCACTTATTAAGTCCAAGGTAGGAGGTTATCAATATGAAATCTTGTGCGATGTAGTGCCTATGCAGGCGTGCCATTCACTATTGGGCAGGCCTTGATAGTTTGATAAATGTGTTGATCGTGATGGAAAGGCCAACACTTATACGGCCAAGCTGGAGGGCAAGAGTTATGTACTTAAGCCCTTAACACCTAAATAGGTTAGTAATGATTACAAGCGCATGAGAGAACTGAAAGAGGCGGCTAGAGATAAGGCTCCAATGGAGACCAAATCCGAAGCCATAACCAATGCTAGTACATTGAACCTGTCAGGTAATATTTGTGCCATGATGCAACCAGGTGAGTAATTGAGAGGTAATTATAGTTCTAAACTCTTAATTTGCCTAATTCATAAGGGTGTTTACTTGAGCTCTAATGATGAAGTATCTACTAACGTTCACCCCTTTGCCTAGTGTTGTTAGTGATGTTTTGCAGGAATACATGGACATGTTTCCCGAGGAGATGCCGAGTGGACTGCCTCCGTTGAGGGGGATAGAACACCAAATTGACTTTTTTCCGGGGTCACAAATTCTAAACAAACAAGCATATCGAAGCAATCCACAGGATACTAAAGAGTTGCAACGGCAGGTGGATGAGTTGTTGACTAAGGGGCAGGTTCGTGAAAGTCTGAGTCTGTGTGCCTTGCCCGTGATCATGGACGTAATTTTGAGGAAGAAATCTTCTCAAGAAGAGGAGAATGATGCATGCCAACCTGATCAAGCTATGTTCATGCCATCAATGTTGGATAAGACAAGAAAAGGCGTTGGTCAGCCTTGGAGAAGAGCCAAGCATTCACACATCTTGTGTTGGACGAAATATTTGTTGATGATGTAAATTTGTGTTTATCTTGTATTATTGTGTTGCTATGGAAGACATTGACTCTTACTTGGGGGTCCTGCGTGACCATTCTTTTTACTTAGCCAAATTGTGGCATTTTTGTTAGTTATTTGTTTCCTAGTTGATTTAGGTTAACTAGTTATTCTTTTCCTAGTTGATTTAGGTAAAGGCTCAATCTATATAAGCCTAAAGACTTCATTATTTTCAGCACCTTTTATTAATTTAATAAAGAATTTTCGGCAGCCATTGCTCCCAACCACAACTGTGTGTTTAACTTGTCCAATTTTGGTGTGATTCAAAATTGAACTCGTTCCTTGTTTAATCGAACAATTTGCAAGATAATCGTTGTCTCGAGGGTCGTTCGTATAGTATAGATACTCCTTGATTTCATCAAGAAGGTATGTAGACTAGTTCCTATTTGTTGTCTTGATAATTCATATAGCGTCTTGCTTCTATCTTTTGTTTTCTTGTTTCCGTGTTTAATATTGCATCAGTTTTACTCAGTACTCATAGAAGGAAGATGTTTGATCATATGTACAAACATACGATGATTGACAAAAATAAAAGCAATCTTATCCAAAAGTTGATTTATTTTGTTAAAAAGGAGGGAACCCTGAGAGGTTGTAATGATCCGACCGGGCGTTTTGAACTTTAGCATTCCGTTTAGTGGCTCGAGGTCTTGAGTGGCTTCACATTATGTAATATGACTCGCATTTGTGGTCGGATTCGATTTTCGGATGTTTCGGGATACATTTGGATGAGTGATTCTTATTTTAGAAGCTTAAGATAGAAATACTGACCAAGGTTTGACTTTTGTAAAAATAACCTCGGAACGGTGATTTGATGACTCCGGTAGGTTTGTATCATGATTTCGGACTTGGACCGTACGCTGGGAATTAAATTCGGAGGTCCCTAGGTTGATTTGGTTTGTTTTGCCGAAAGTTGGCAATTTAAATGTTTAGAATTTTTATAAGTTTGACCGTAGGTGAACTTTTTGGCTATCGAGTTCGGATTTTGATTTTTCGACTTGGAATAGGTATGTTTTGTTATTTAGAACTTGTTTGAAACGTTTGCCATCATTTCGAGTTGATTTGATAGGAATTAGACGTGTGGTTATTTTTTTTAGAAATATTTGAGTTTCATATAAATTTCATGTGTTTTGGAGGTCCGATTAATGGTTCGGATGTTATTTTGGTTATTTGATCGCAAGTTCACGTTATATGTGTAGACTTGTGTTGATGTTTGGTTTGGAGCCCCGAGGGCTCGTGTGAGTTTCAGACGTGTTTCGAAGTGTTTGAAGATTTTAGTTTTTGCTGGTTTTGAATAGGTGCTCCAAATCCCGGAAATGCAAGATTTTGTTCGCATATGCGAGGAGGAAGCCACATTTGCAAAGGTAGCTGGAAACTGTCAGGTTCGCATTTGCGAACTCAGTGTTCGCATTTACGAAAGGGCCTGGGCTGGGGGAGTTCTGCATTTGCGATCACAAGGTCGCTTTTGCGATCGGTCCTTTGTTTGCAATTGCGAACTTATGTCGCAATTGCGACATTAGCAGGGGTGTGATAAGTGTCGCTTTTATGATCATTCTTTGCATTTGCGGGGTTCGCATTTGCGAATCCTAGGTCGCATTCGCTACACCTGCGCTTGGACATAAAAGCTGGAAGACAGGATTTTCGCATTATTTTCATATCTTGAAAACCTAGATTCGGTAGGAGGCGATTTTGAAGAGGGATTTTCATCTACAATCATTAGATAAGTGATTTTGATCAATTTTCACCTATTTTACATGATTATATATGAGATTTAACGTCAAAATTATGAGAATCAACATGAAATTTTGAGAAATTTTGTCTATGTTTTGAAAAAATGAAAATTTGGGATTGTGAGCATGTAATTTTTGTCCTAAGAAAAATACCCCTACAAAATCCACAAAATGAATTTTCTAATTGTTTTTTATTTATATTTTATTTATTTTTAAATAATTTCTAGGAATTTCTTTTTAATTTTTTGTTTTTATTTAATTGTAATTTTTGTGCATATTTAATATCTTAAAATCATAGAAAAGCACCATAAAAATGTTCAACTCCTCGTCTTATAGCATTTTCGATCTTAATTGCATTTAGGCTTTAATTACATTAATTAAATGCAATTATCAAATGAAAATCACAAAAAATACAATGGTTCATGTTTATAATTTTAGCTTTTAGTTTTGAATTGATAATATCCATTTATTAATGTTAAGTTAATTAATTATTTAAAGGATAGAAAATAGTAAGTAGGTCAATTTTGGAAAATAGGATTAAATTAGAATATTGAGTAAAGTGGCTACAATTTGAACTTGAATAATTGTTGAAGAAAAAGGGAAAAGGGGGCTGTTTTGAGTTTATAATCGGACTGGGTCAACTTTAAATAGCCGTAAATAGCCCCAATTCCCCCAGTCCACTCCTAAAACCGGTCCACACCTCTCATAACCCAAATGACCCCGTTTTTCCCTCTCAATCCTAGTCCTTGATCTCCTCTCATCCAACGGTTCACAACTAACCACCCCTTCCCCTTATATCTGTCCGAACCGACCCCTACCCCCCCCCCCCAAA